>JAVJIF010013057.1:0-123618 GCA_038442645.1 Agave tequilana | reverse complement strand
AACAGTTAAGAGCCACTCTCTGATAAAAGTTAACACTGATTGAGACCAGCAGAAGTTTCCTTACACTCTTCCCTTTGTACTTGCCAGCACAAAAGGTGTGCAGTGTTTCTAGATCCTTTCTGGTTGAAACCTGTTGCAATGATGGTACACAAGCCTGTCCATGGACTATCAAAATTAAAAAAATGTGTTGTTTTAAGCAACTGGTATAATAAGTTAATAAAATATTTCTCGAGGTAAAAGAATCAAGAGTAGTGTTAGTAAAACATGTGAGTCCTCATAAAATATCCCCCAACGCCTGTAGTCTTGTCATACAAACTATTTTTACAATATTGGGGTAGATCTATCAAATTTTTTATAATTTAATTTTTTCTTACAGTAATGAGTTATTGATTTCTCCTGAAATTATAAAGCAATATAAACTTACATGATGGCTATTCCTATAAAATATTCACAATATTCATCTCGATCTATCCAGTCATGAATACATATAAACAAAAATAAATATTTTAAAGACATTTAACTCATTCATCCAATAGTTGTAGGATTGAAAGAACATATTTTAGTCTAGTTTGACAATTTTCAATGAGCTATTACTATAGTGGCGGAGTCAGGATTTCAAAGATGATGGGTAGAAAATAATGGGTCAGGTGCAGATTCGACGATTTCAGCGTAGAAGGCGGTTCTTTTTTAATTCTATTACATTCCAAAAAATTGACATAATTCATTTCTCTTCAAAATAAGGATCATACTCTTTTGTCTTAATCACCCTTTCAAAGAAAAAAAAAATAAAAAACACTCAATGCAAGTGTTTATTTTCAAAAATCAAAACAACATAGTTTCGAGCTAGGATTTGAAACCAACACAGGCACACTGATACTTTAATAAATTCTTGAAAAAATACATGTAATCATCTTTCTTAATTTTTTTGTAAAATTAGACTTTAAATCTATCACAATAGGAGTAAATAAAAAAAGTATGTAGTCAAAAAAGAAAGGAAAAAAAAAGGAAAAAAAAACAAAACATTAGACAAAATTGTCCTAAATAAAATATTAAAATAAAAATATGAGATAAATCTCCGTATCAAATCAGGGATTACTCAAATCAGAAGAAAAGGTAAATCTAATATTTATAAAAGGGAATGTAAATTAAGTCTGCAAAAAAGTCTCAAACAATTTAAAGTTTCAAAACTACATCTAAACTTTAGCAAACAGTTGATCCTTCAAATATAAATAGTATGTATAAACTCTAGCAAACAGTTGGTAAGTGAGTTAAGAACTGAGATTCATCAGCCAAAAAAAAAATAGAAAGATAGAGTAGGTCATAAAAACTCCAAGGTTCGAGTCTCAACGTACTGTCTATGTTACAACAACAAAAAAAAAAAAAAAAAAAGACAAATTTCTTGATAAAAACAAATAGTTAAAGAACTATGCATGTGTCCTCTACATTCAAAATCATTACTAAGATGAAAGTATAAACACACAAGTGGCTGATTTAGTGCCAAAAGAAAGATCACATCCTTCTTTTTCATGTGGGGATTACATTTCTCAACATACAATTCTGCAATCTCTCCCACTTGCAGCAGCAGGTAACATAACCAATTCAATCATAATGCAAATTTGACTTGCTGGCCATCAAGTTCAGAGCATGGAAATTAAGAGCACTGCATCAGAATTTAGTACTGCATGTGAGTATATGCTGCACTGTGCATCAAACATAAACAAATGGCCCTTAATTGTTCAAAAAAAACAAGTGAACCCCAGCTCAACAAGAATAGAAAACCCAGTAAAGTTGGAGTTGACACGTGTATGATCTTTTTATAATATGTTATATGTGGAGGCCTCACACACATATTATAAGAGATTCTAAGAGGTCCAATCCATGTGTCAACGTGGAATTGCCCTCTTATTTTATGTGTGTGGCTCACACACATAAACCGAACCCATAAAGTTTACACTTTTGAACAGAATACAATAGAGTCTACCCACCTAATTGGAGAGCTAATCAACATAATTCTGCTACTGTATCCTTGAACAACAAAAGGATATTATTGATTTTGTACTATTCCACATGCAGGAAAGGTTTGTAATGCAAATGATAGATTAGAGCTTTATTATACTCAACCAAACAATGTATGCATCCATGTTGATTGGAATTCTAGGTACTTTTATCTTAATGAGAATCTAGATCTCAAGCTGTTTTAGTTATGGAATCAATATTAAATTAAATTGGTAGTTAGTGTTACCTATTGCCATGATCCCCTAATGTTTGTGATTAATCTCTTTAGGGCCACGTGTAGTGCTTCATTAGAGAGACTAATAAGAGGTGGCTGCCATGGGTGTTATAATTAGGTCACCATTGATGATGATGGTATCTTTTAGTTTCATGTACATGAACATTTTGTGAGATTCATGCACTTGACTTGTTTGAATCTTCAAAAAGTAACTCTTTTTTTTTTTAAAATCTTTCAAAGAGTTTGGACTACAAACTTTTCAGTAAATTTTGAGTTGAAAACTTAACGCTTTTCTAGCTGTTGATATACTTTGAGATTTGTGTGAGATTAGATTGAAAAGGAAATGACTATTTTGCACAAAACTCCTCTTTTTCCTCTCCTCTCTCTCTCTCTCTCTCTCTCTCTCTCTCTCTCTCACTCACACACACACACACACTCCCTCCCACCTCCCTCTCTCTCTCTCCCACCACCCACCCTCTCTCTCTCCTCTCCCTCACCCTCTCGATCTCTCCGCCAACTGCCCACCCCCTCTCTCCCTCGCCCTCTCGATCGCCACTGACCGCCTATATAAAACTTGAACCCTAATCAAATGAGAGGAAAGAAAGAAAAAGTTCTTTCATGTGATAATTTCACACAGGTGGATGTGAGCACGCTCCTCTCTCTCTTTAGCAACTTCCCTATGTTGATGCGATTTTAATTTTCCCTTGTATTTATTTTCTCTGTTTTTTTGGTTCCTTTTTTCAAGGCAAATAAGTTGAGACATGTTGATTCTTCTGCTCAAATTGTTCTTGTGAAAAACCAAGTTGAAAACTTTTGCTTCAAGAGAAATGATAAACATGTTTTGTAATTTTTTTTTCTTTTTCTTTTTTTTTTTCTAATTTTCTTTCTCTTCTCTCTTTTTTTCTATGGGTGAATATGTTACTTATTCTCAATTTCAAAGCAAATCATGTTTGTACTGATGTTTATATGGAATTTCAGAGCAAATATGTTGTTAATATTTTTTATTTTTTGTTTGTATATTTTATGTTTCTAGTTCTTCCTTTTAATGGAATTAAACTTGGTATTGATAGTAATTGGTATAAAATTTTTCTCTAATCACAATTGATAGTGTTGTTACCCCCACCCCACCAAAAAAAAAAAAAATCAATCTTCAGACATTCAGAAAAATTACATGCCAAACTACTCCAACAGCTCTTGTAGAAATATCAATTTGTTAATTGAAGAAGCAAGAACGAGCAGGCAACAAGAGATTTTGAGTACTTGCTTCACCAACTGTAAAGCCCAATTTGCAGACACTACAAATTTAGCTGCAATGGTATCCTCCTTTAAGTGAGCTCCCGGAGTAACATCAAAGAGGAAAGAAAAACATAAAGAGACATGAATTGTTGAGCCCCCTGATCTCTTTTTGCCAAAAAAATCAGAGGAGAAGATCACCATTTCTCATCATGTTCTTGGAGAAGAGAAAACAAAATAAATTAACAAATTAGATTTCTATTCTACCAAAATAATAAAAATTCTTGTTATAGAAAAGAAAATGAAAAAAATAGAAACCAATCTCACATCTAAGTGGGGTATGGCAAGAGGAGAGAGCCGTTTTCGAAGCGTTGGATTCCGAGCCGACCAAAGCCGACAAACTGCATGCTACAGTACAGTTTGGGTTTGGTTTGGTTTACTCAGTCGTTCGAAAGCCGATTCAAGCCATTTTTGAAGCGTTGGATTCTGAGTCACTCCGAGCCGCATGCTACAGTACAGTTTGGGTTTGGTTTGATTTTTCGGGTCATATCTCAGCCATTCGGAGCAAAATTTACGCGATTCTCGAGGCATTGGAACCGTGAAAGCTTGAGCTACATGTCTACACTCTTCACAACAGTTTGTTGTTGGTCATGTTTAATGTTTATATTAGCAATTTAGAAGCCCGAGTTTCTGAGCATAAGCTTGAGGATGTATTTCGAACATATGGAATTATAAGACGTATATGGGTTGCGAGAAAGCCACCGGGCTATGCCTTTATATACTTTGATAACCATAGAAATGCTCAAGTTGTAATTCTTGACTTGGATGGTAAACATAACTAGAGGGTAGAGCTTTCCATTGCTATAGAGGTAGTGGTGACTGTAGTGGTAGTGATCATGTTCTGGTGAACTTAGCAGTGCCAGCGGTTGTGATTGTAATCGAACTCATTTCAGTGAACGTAGGAGTGCAGGCGAGCATCCCTATCTCTCTACCACTCTATCTCAAACAGTTACTCTTATATATGGTCTTAAATCATCTATGTTAGATACACGTGTTATAGATGCAGGAGCTACTTATCATATAACTGGGAACCGAAGTATTATGTCATATTTTACTCTTACCTCATACTCTAACCTTGTAGAATTATCAGATGGCTCCCACACACCGATCCAGGGTATTAGTTCTGCCACTACCAACTCTACTCTTCCTTTATCATCTGTGTTCTATTTACCTCATTTTTCTTATAACTCACTATCAGTAAGTAAGATTGCCAAGGTTTTAAATTGTACAGTGATATTTTTCTGACAAATTGTATATTTCAGGAGCTTGGGATGGGGAAGAAAATTGGAATGACATAAGTGGAATAGATTGCATGTGCTAAAATTGACATCCGATCAAGTGACCTACATCAGCATTTCTTCAGCATTGGACTACCACTATCAGTTAGGTCACCCTTCTCTAACTACACTAAAACTTTTTGTTCCTGATTTAGGTCAGATTTTCATTCTTAGAGTATAAATCTTGTCAATTAGAAAAACACCATCTGTATCTTACCCTAGTCGGGTCAACAAGAAGGTTGATAAGCCATTTGATTTAATTCATTCTGACATATGGGGTTCATATCTACTACCTTCAAAATTGAGGTTTAGGTATTTTGTTAGCTTTGTAGATGATTATTCTCAAGTCACATGGATATATTTGTTAAAATTTCACTCTGAGGTGTTTTATCACATTTAAAGTTTTTTATTTGGAGATATAAAATCAGTTAATTCTAGCATTAAAATTTGAGATCTGATAATGCTAAAGAATATCTGGACAACACCTTTAGTCAGTTTCTAGAACAAAATAGAATCATGCATCAATCCTCTTGTGTTTACACTCCTCAGCAGAATGAGGTAGCTGAACGTAATACCTACTTGACATTGTTAGGACTCTTCTATTTCATAGATAGGTACCAAAAGAATTTGGGGCGAGGCTAAATCGAATGTCATCCTCTGTATTGCAATATAAAATCCCATACTCCATCCTATACCCTGGTGTTGATTGTTCCATCTGCCTTCTAAAAATATTTGAGTCTCTCTGTTTTGTCTATAATCATAGTCCTCATAAGACAAAACTTGATTTTATGTCTCTTAAAAGGATTTTTCTTTGCTACTCTAGAACTCAGAGAGGTTATAAATATTTTTGTCCCTCTATCGGTTGATATATCTTCTATGCAGATGTAACCTTTTCGAGTCTAAACCTGAGTTTTCACATCTTCTTCTGCACCAGAGGATGGCTATGATTACCTATTATATCAAAAGACATTACTCAATGTAGTGATTCCACATCTGAAGCTGTGACTAGTAAAAATTCACTTCGATTTCAGGATCCGCTTCAGACCTATACAAGATGAACAACTCCTGCTCTTGTGCCACCGCTAGCCTCAGTACCAAGCCCTGCACAAGAATCAAATAAGACTGTCATCGCTCAATTACCTGATAATTCTACTACTAATGATCTTCCCATTGTCCTTCGAAAAGGCAAACACACTTGTACTCAACATCCTCTTTCCAATTTTATTTCTTATTCGCATTCATCCTCTTCTTTTCGTTCATTTATTTCATTTTGGACTCATGCTCAGTCCCCTAAGAATGTGTCAGAAGCACTGTCTATTCCAGGTTAGATTCAGGTGATGCAGGAGGAGATAATAGCTTTAAAGCAGAATAGGGCTTGGGAGTAGGTCACACTTCCACCTGGAAGAAAGTTATTGAGTGCAAATAGGTTTATACTGTCAAGTTAAAACCCCGATGGGTCTCTGGCTTGCTTAAAAGTGAGATTGGTTGCCAAGCGTTACTTACAGGTGTATGGGTTTGATTATATAGATACCTTCTTTCTAGTCGCGAAGATGATATCTTTGTGAATCATGGTGTCATTGACAGCGACTTACCACTGGCCACTTTATCAGTTGGACATCAAGAATATCTTTCTCAATAGTATTCTTGATGAGAAGGTTTACATGGAGCAACCACCAGGCTTTGTTGCTCATGAGAGTGTGCGTAGAATGTTTGCAAGTGAAGAAGTCACTCTATGTCTGAAACAGTCTTCGAGAGCTTGATTTGAGCGCTTTACATTAGTGATTCAGGAGTTTGATTTCCGTCGAGTAAAGAAAGATCACTGTGTTTTTTGGCGGATACAGCATGGGAAGAGGATACAACTAATTGTATATGTGGATAATATTGTGATCATAGAAGATGACACAAAGGGTATTAATAGCCTGAAGAAGTACTTACAAAAGCACTTTCAGATCAAAGATTTTGGATCCCTGAAGTACTTCTTAGGCATTGAGATGGCCGGGTCCAAGAAGAGTATTCTTTTATCATAGAGGAAATATGTACTTGACTTGCTTCAGAGGCTAGAATGCTAGTATGCAGGACTATTGATTCTCTGATGGATGTGAACACGGCTACTACCAAATCAGGGAGAGCTTCTTGAGGTTGTTGGAGGTATAGGAGTGGTGAGGAAACTAAACTACCTAATAGTAACCAGATCGAACATCACATTTACAGTGAATGTAGTGAGTCAATTTTTGTCAGCACCGAGAACTATCCACTTGAAGGCAGTAATGAAGATTTTGAGGTATCTGAAGAAAACTCCAAAGAGAGGGCTTCTCTATTCAGATAAGGGACACATCCGAATAGTAGGCTTCTCTGATGCAGACTGGATAGGGTGTCCTTTTGATTGGATATTGTGTCTTTTTTGAAAGAATCTTGTGTCATGAAAAAGTAAGAAGTAAAGTATGATTTCTCGGTCCAGTGCAGAGTCAAAGTGCAGACGATGGCAAATGTGACATTAGAGCTAATCTGAATTAGAAATTTATTGACAGAGATTAGTTTTCCCCTAGCGTGTCCCATGAGACTATATAGCGACAACAAGGCAGTAATACACGTTGTTGAAAATGACGTGTTTCATAAGAAAACCAAACACATTGTTGTTGATTGTCATATAATTCGTAAAAAAGCAAATATCATTGTGGCGAAACATGTAGCATCAAAACACCAGTTAGTAAATCTTCTATTTATGACAAGCTGGACATGTATGATATATATGCTCCAGTTGGAGGGAGAGTGTTATGAAATATGATTTGTATAATGAGTGATATATGAGTTGTATTACGAGTAGCATAGGAGTATGAGTAGATTTATTTTCTTATATTTATAAATATAATTGAGAAGAGAGATCTCTAACCAACTCTTTCTTTTTAAAATCTCTACTACTACTTTGACAGTACTAAACAAAAAAGTCTACTACCAGGTCCTTGGATTGCTAAAGGCAATGGAGGCAGGGCACGCATTTGGAGATCCTATTGTAGGCCATTTTCAGAGGTAGCTAAAAGAGCCACACCAATGACATTTTAGTGACAACCGCATGACTATATGTATCTGTGGTGGATAAAACTCCGTCACAAGCAACTGAATGTCCGATCGAACCTGTTAGAGCACACAGAGAAGGAAGACAACTTTCTGGTTAAGAG
This sequence comes from Agave tequilana, assembly GCA_038442645.1. Taxonomy (NCBI): domain Eukaryota; kingdom Viridiplantae; phylum Streptophyta; class Magnoliopsida; order Asparagales; family Asparagaceae; genus Agave; species Agave tequilana. The sequence continues at coordinate 115,642 of JAVJIF010013057.1, read as the reverse complement.
CATCGGTGTGGTGCTGACCTAAGACTCTCGAGCGTGAGAATCAGTAGTCGGTAAGGAGGGAGGATCGACAGAGAAAAACTGTCAGCGTAGTCGTGGTGGACTGACAGAGAAAAACTGTCGGTGTGGTGTGATATCTGCTCTGAGAATTAGGAAAGTGACCTCCTTCTCGTTAGAGAAGGAGATATTTATACCTGACAGAGGCGGTGGAGTGGATGTGGATAAATGCAGATCTTCAACTGTTTGGTTTAAATCTGCTGATACTTGTAACCGCCAAGATCATATCCATGTAGTTAGGATTGGTGTGCTGGAGGGGTGATCTGTTGCTATCTTCAACTGCTTACTGAGTTGTAAGGCAGCTCTGAACAAGGAAGAGGATAGAGTCGCGTAACAGATTTTGCGTCTCGAAGAAATTCGTCTCGATCTGTGCATGGTGATGGATAGGGTCGTCACGTGGAGTGGTGTTCGGTCCGGAGTCGAGTCGGCTCTGGGTGGTTGTATGACTTCGGACTCTGAGGCGAGAGAAATGTCTTCGAAAGATAGTATGACTTCGGAATTGTGGTTGAGAGCTGTCGTCGAATTTAGGCGTGGTTGAGATTCCGGAATGGGGACCCTGAGAGCTTCCCCATGTTCCGGCCACTGAATACATGCCATAATCCTGACAGGGGTCAAATTTTGACCACTACAGCATTACATAGAAAGAGACCACCGCAGTTGCAGCCATTCGACGCATCCGTACTCTACTCTTAATGGTAGGAACAGGCCGCGATTCCCCTTTCACTAATTCACCGCAACAGTCAAGTCACCTTCGAGCCCCCAATTTTAGAATGTAATTCAGAACAAGCAATTCTCAATGCTTCATGGCAGCCAAGATCTCAGTAATGGCAGTGTCAGATTCAACCTGCACCAATGTAGTTAACAAGCTTCAAAGCCCGCCAATATTAACCTTAATCCAACACAACATCCTCTTCCAACATTAAACAGACCTCAGTGACTGCCTGAGTACTACCTGCAGATTCAAATCCTAAAGTTATACTGGGATTGATCAATCATAAGTTTGTTCCAAAACACATTCGCCTAATCCAAAATAAGCTCACTTTGAAAAGAGTAGACAGTTCTGACACGAGCAATATCCACCCATATACCTTTCTTTTTCAACAAAATCTGACTTTCAATTTCGCAAGTGGAAAGCACATCCATGGACCATGAAACAAAGCTTACGAATGCAGGTCCCCTTTGAATAGCTCAGTCTCTCTTTAAAGATCACGAACCTGACTTGAACCTTTGTTTCCTTTCCAACTATGAGTAGAAACTCAAGTGATCATACCTAACGACTAGTTAACTATTCAAGTCCCTATTCATGGCTTTTGTACGTCTTCCCTTGCAAATATTCTTTGATAATTCATTGTCATTATACTGATAATTCTGATAATGGCATGACCCCAAAATCAAAGTAGAATGGACCTCATAGGGAACAGTTCATGCCAGAAGATTTATTAAAGACTCTCCCTCAATTGCTAAAGGCCATTGTAAAAAAAATAATTGATTATGGCCATCAAGGTGCCCTGAGTTCAACCTGGCTGAAGTTGTGCTTGAGCTGCCTTCTTCATTCAATCACCAGGATCCTGTTGGCGTGAAGATCAACGTCACAACAGAATCTTGTTCTAGATAGCAATAGAAAAAAAAACAACAAAATAGAAAGAGAGAGAGGCAACACAGATGAACACCGAGATTTACGTGAAAAACCCAAAAGGGAAAAACCACGGGTTGAGCTTGAGGCTCGGAGGAGGCTTCACTATGGTGGAATCAACAAAAGGGATACAAGGCACTTGGCACACCCGATTACGCCGACTTCCACACAACTCTCACAACTTTAAAATTCTTTTCAACACAAGAGACTTTCCCTCACACTCTCTATGCTTTCAAGAGAACAAGTGAAGAAGATGCTTGATCAAGTGATCTTTCTACAACAATGAGCTTGCCTATTTATAGGCCTTTGATGACGCTTCGTCTCCTTGACCATTCAAAGATATGCATGTACCTCTACAACTTCCGTGTAGAATATCAAGCCCAAAGCATGACTGCACCATGCTCGAAGAAGACCGCACCATATCCGAAAAGTCACACGCAGAATTGCGCAACAATAAATGAGTTGGAAATTGAGCAACTCCAACAATCTCCACCTTGGCGAGATGTCCAAATCTTCAGAGATGACACAACACTCTGGAACAACTGTTGCTCATTCATGAGTAATTTCATCACCTTGATGAGTACCAACTCACCTTCCCGCACCTCTGGTGGCTAGGTGCACATGCCAACTAAGCTCTTCATATTTAGTAAGCTTAAGCAATGCTTGAACTTCTCAGCCGTAACTGGTTTTGTTAAGAAGTCAGAAGCATTCTCGTCTGTGTGAACTTTTTTCACCTCGACTTCTCCATTGTTGAGCCAATCTCGAATCCGATGATAACGGACTTCAATGTGTTTTGACCTTGTATGAAAGACCTGGTTCTTTGCAAGACAAATGGCACTCTGACTATCACATTGAATTGTTACAAAAGCTTGCTGTAACCCCAAATCACTTGCCAAACCCTTGAGCCATATAGCTTCCTTGGCAGCTTCTGTCAAAGCCATGTACTCCGCTTCGGTAGTAGACAAAGCACTAACCGTTTGGAGCATAGATCTCCAAGATACTGGTCCTCCACCACAAGTGAAAACATAGCCTGTAGTAGACCTTCGCTTGTCCAAATCTCCAGCATAATCGGAGTCAACAAAACCAGTGATGCACGCGTCGTCATGTTATCTTTCAAACATAATGCTTTTGTTTCTGGTGCCCTTTAAATACTTGATAATCCACTTGACAGCTTGCCATGCTCTCTTCCTGGATTTGACATATACTTTGACACCACGCTCATAGCTTGAGCGAGATCTGGTCTTGTGCACATCATCGCATACATTAAGCACCCAACAGCGCTTGCATACAGAATTTTCTTCATCTCTTGAACTTCATCATCAGTAGACGGACTTTGCTTTGCACTTAAATTGAAATGTGCAGCCAATGGAGTGGATACTGGTTTAGCATTTACCATATGAAACTTCTCAAGCACCTTTCCGATATATTTGCTCTGAGAAAGGTATAACCTCATGTTATCCCAGTCTCTCTTAATCTCCATTCCAAGGATCTTCTTGGCGGCACCAAGATCCTTCATGTCAATTCTGAACTCAATATTTCTTTGAGTTTATTTATCTTTGACGTATCTCGACATGCAATCAACATGTCATCCACATAAAGCATTAAGATGATTATGTGACCATCATCAAATGTGTGTAAGTAGACGCAACAATCATACTTACCTCTCTTGTAGCCATTCTGGAGCATGAACGAGTCGAAGCGTTTGTACCACTGCCTCGGAGATTGCTTGAGTCCATATAAAGACTTCTTCAATCTGCATACATGATTTTCCTTTCCTGCTTCAACATATCCTTCTGGTTGTGTCATATAGATAGTTTCCTCCAAATCTCCGTGAAGAAATGCCGTCTTCACATCAAGCTGTTCTAGCTCCATGTCATGCTGTGCTTGCTTTGTAAGAAGGTACCTCCGTCTCACTTAAGCTTTCTTTCTTCTGATAAATCCACTTGGAACCGATGATCTTTTGATCTTTGGGTTTAGGAACTAACTCCCAAACAGAGTTCTTGTGAAGAGATGTCATCTCTTCCGACATAGTAGCCATCCATTCTTGCCGCTCTTTACTTTCTAAAGCTTCTTTGAAAGTTGATGGATCTTCTTCGCTAGTTAAAAGTGCATAGAAGGCTTCATCCTCCCAACCTAACCGTTGAGGGGGCTTGATGACTCTTCTTGGTCTTGTCTGTGCTATGCTCATAGGTTCTTCATGAACCTCTTCAGCTTGTTGTTGCTCCTCTGGCGGCTCCACCTCAGCTTGATTCTCTGCAAAGGAATCTTTTGTTGAAAAAAGAATTTCAGTATAATGATTTTCTTTACAAACCTCGTCTTTTCCAGTAGCTTCTGCTCCAAGCCTTTCATCAAACACAACATCTCTACTCAATACCTTCTTCTTGTTCTTCGGATCCCAGAGTCTGTAGGCCTTCACTCCCTTCTCGAAACCGAGGAAAATGTATTCGAGTGACTTTGGCTTCAACTTGTTTCGTTCATCACTAGGGATATGAACATACGCCTTGCATCCGAAAACTTTTAGAGTAGAATAATCGATGTCCTTACCGGACCAAACTTCCTCTGCACATTTGGAATCCAGCAATTTTGATGGTGACCTATTAACCAAGAAAACAGCATGGTTAACAGACTCTGCCCAAAAAGATTCAGGCAATCCTGCATGAAGTCTCATACATCTCTCTCGCTCCATGAGAGTTCGGTTCATTCTTTCTGCTGCGCTATTTTACTGTGGAGTCTTCTTCACTGTGAAGTGACGAATAATACCTTCTTTCTTGCAGAACTCCAAGAATCTGCCATCTCGATATTCACCTCCATTATCACTGCGCAAGTACTTGATCTTGCGCCCAGTTTGATTCTCTACTTCGGCCTTCCATTCTTTGAACTTTGAAAAAACTTCAGATTTCTCCCGCATGAAGTAGACCCAGATCTTCGTGAATGATCATCCATAAACGTGACAAAATATCGAGCACCACCATGGGATTTTGTCGGTGCCGGCCCCCATACGTCGGAGTGAATGTAGTTGAGAACCTCCTTAGCGCGATTCTCCTTGTTTGTAGGCTTGAATGATACTTTGCATTGCTTTCCAAGTACATAGTACTTGCAGAAGTCCAGCTTGCAAGACTCCATATTCTTTAGCAGTTTCCTTTTGTGAAGTTCCTCCATGGCTCGCTCACTCATATGGCCAAGACGTAAATGCCATAATTGAGCTGAATCTTCATCTAAACTTTTCGGCGTGGATATAGCAGCTCCACCCGAAATAGTATCTCCCTTAAGCTTGTACAAATTGTGGGAGGTTTCTTACCTCGCATGACCACCAATGAGCTATTGCAAATCTTGATCTTTCCTCCACCGGAAGAGTAGGTGAGGCGAGTGCATCAAGAGTCCGAGAGAGATCAGATTCTTCTTGAGAGCAGGAACATGTCGCACATTTTCAAAAGTACGTATGATGTCATCATACATCTTTATTTTCACAGTGCCTATGCCGATGATCTTGCACGCGACATTGTTCCCCATGAGAACTTCACCTCCATCCTTCTTCTCGTATGTATCAAACAATGCTTGTTTGCACACATATGGAAGGTACAACCAGAATCAAGAATCCATAAGTCTGAAATTGGTTTACCCGAAGAAACCGAGAAAAGTTCACCTTTGTTTTCTATGGTGAGAGCGGCCGTAGAAGGATTCTCACACTTCTTCCCTTCCTTCTGATCCGCCTTGAACTTTCGGCAATGTTTCTTGATGTGTCCCTTCTTGTGGCAGTAGTAGCACTCCACATCCTTGCGGTTCCTGGACTTTGATCTCCAGCGGTTGTCCGTCCCCTTGTCTTTCTCCTTGGATCGTCCCCGTTCATTTGATCCTTTGACGAGTAGACCTTCATTCTTTAAGTCATTACTTGTGCTTTTGTTCATCTTAACATGAGAGATAATGTCTTGGACAACCTCCTCGAACCGAAGAGTCTCCTTTCCGAACTTGAGTGTGGTTCGAAAATACTTGAAGGATGATGGCAAGGACAGTAGTAAAAGCAAAGCTTTGTCCTCCTCCTCGTACTTGACCTCAACTCGCAATAAATCATTAATGCAACGATTAAATAAATTTAGATGTTCCATAAGATCATCTCCTTCTTCCATACGAAGATTATACAACTGATCTTTTAAGAAAAGTTTGTTAGATAGAGTCTTACCCATATAAAGTTTCTCTAACTTCTCCCATGTGCATTTGGCGGTTGTCGCTTCCATCACATTGTAGGTGACTTCATCGGATAAGTGTAGCTCAATGGAGCTCATAGATTTCATGTCGGCCTTGTTCCAGGCTTCCGTAGTCATTGTCTCCGGCTTGGACTCGACGCTTAAAATGCACATGAGAAGATCCTGTTGTATCAAGATGTTCTTCATCTTCCGTTGCCATAAGGTGAAGTTGCTCCGTCCATCGAATGGTTTCAACTCAACCTTCACACTGCCGATTGTTGACTTCTCTTCCGCCATCTTGAACACTCCAACCTTGCTCTGATACCACTTTGTTGGCGTGAAGATCAACGTCACAACAGAATCTTGTTCTAGATAGCAATAGAAAAACAACAAAATAGAAAGAGAGAGGCAACACAGATGAACACCGAGATTTACGTGGAAAACCCAAAAGGGAAAAACCACGGGTTGAGCTTGAGGCTCGGATGAGGCTTCACTATTGTGGAATCAACAAAAAAGGGATATAATGCACTTGGCACACCCGACTACGCCGACTTCCACACAACTCTCACAACTTAATAATTCTCCTCAACACAAGAGACTTTCCCTCACACTCTCTATGCTTTCAAGAGAACAAGTGAAGAAAATGCTTGGTCAAGTAATCAGCTCTACAACAATGAGCTTGCCTATTTATAGGCCTTTGATGACGCTTCGTCTCCTTGACCATTCAAAGATATGCATGTACCTCTACAACTTTCGTGTAGAATATCAAGCCCAAAGCATGACTGCACTATGCTCGAAGAAGACCGCACCATATCCGAAAAGTCACACGCAGAATTGCGCAACAATAAATGAGTTGGAAATTGAGCCAACTCCAACACTTCTGATGTTGTTTTTTTTGTTATTGTTGTTGTTATTATTATTATCATTATTCGAGATTTAAGGTTCTTTCCTTAGCTTACCTCCCATAATTGGAAATCTAGGTGATTCTGCCCAGGATCAAACTTGAGACATCGGTACGTGAATGAGGACAAACAAATCTCTGTGTTGGATTTATCTATTTGAAAGTTGATAACAATCTCTAATACTACAAGACAACATGGAAATACCTTCTGTAGTCAGGGAAGAAGATGGAATAACTCATTAGGCCTTGCAAATGTCACTGTAGCACACTGGTAAAAGCTCTTAGCAGTGGGCAAGAGGTCTTCAAATTCCACTTGCACAAGGCTACAACCTATATTCTAAAAAAAAAAAAAAAAAAGAAAAAAAGAAAAAAAAGAAAACTCATGGCCCTTAAGGGTGGAAGTGTCCTGGACTAGCCTGCCTAGCCTTCCTTAATTCAACATCGCTAAGGAGGCTCAACCAAGTGTTTTCTATTGATGACAAGCTGTGATAGTATTACTAACATACAGATCAATGACAATCTCAAGAACCTCTTTCAATAAAACTAATGCAACAAGTACATATCTATTGCAACGCAGATGCGAGAAAAATGTATGGATCCTTAAAAGCATCAGTAACAGCATATAAAAAGACGGGTGTGGGTTTCCCAGCCCATGTTCCTTCAGGATTTGTATATTAAAATTCTTCTACTATTAAATTTCTAATTGAATTGCAAGTGGGTATCTGATCCATTAACACTTTGATTCATTCACACTTGGGAAGTTAAGAATAATTCTCTTGTTTTCTGACAAGATAAACTTGAAAGCTATATTATTGTTCCAAGTACACAGAAAATTTTTGTGTGAGAAGGTGGCACAAGTCTAAGAAAAGAACTTAAAATATTCCCTTTCTTTTACCATGCTTGTTTTATTAGCTTGGTTCCTACGCGAGAAAATACACTTTTATGTTATGTCCACTAAGATTCATGCCCTATTGCCTTATTTCTTTGGATCTTTTTGTGCTTGATATAGGGCGTGTTTGGTTGCAAGGAACTGAGCGGAGGTAAGGAAATGGGGAAGTATAATTGCTCACTTCCCTATCTATCCAAACACCGGAAAAGGAAAATAAGAAAACCCCTTTTCCTTTTCTCTTTCTCTTTTACACAACCATTTTCTCACTTTCAGAGTGCTACAGTTAATTGTGGTCATGTAAATCTCATTTGTAATAAGTTGTAACACAAAACAATTAATTTTTCAATCATGCAAATCTCACTTGCATTCTAATTACAGTCCATTTTTTATTTCTCTTAATTAATTTTTATTTTAATATTATATTTTGCGGTCAACTTTGTGGTCAATTTTTTCACTTCCACTTTCACATTACCATTCAAACACCGGAAAAGACATAACACTTTTCAAATCACACTTCCCAACAACATCCAAATACCTGAAAACTTACTAACCAATTCCCAAGTTCCAAAGGGAACTATTATCACTTCCTCACTTCCACCTTATCACTTCCTCACTTCCTCACTTCCCAATAATAATACCAGTGTTGCGGTGTTGATCTTTGTTTTCAGGAGAAGCATTTTTTTTTTAGTGCATAATGTGATCTTAGTGTTTACCTGTTGTTAGTTAACAAGCTATCATTCCTGATCCGTATGTGAAATCCTTGAATGAATTATAGTCTGTGTTTTACAATGCATAACTTTCTTGTGACAGATTCTCTTCCGAAATTTCTTGTGAAGATATTTTTTCTTCTATTATTTATTATGATATACTTTTTCTCTTACAATATTTCTTGCTTTCACATTTGTCCTCCCATCACGCCCGGTCCTCTCCATCATCTCTATATATTTTCTTTCCTCTTGTTATGGTTGATCAATATATGTAATATAAAAAAAAAGAAAATTAATTGCTTTTTTAAATCTTCTACAATTTAGACGTCAAGATTGACCATGTGGATCCATCATCAAAGGTTGAAATTCCAACAGTGAGAAAAGTTTGGTAAGTTTAAATTCATTATTTATGAGCTTTTTTTCTCTAAGATATATTTAGTTTTAAGATGGAGTAGAGCTCCTCTTGCTCCCATTGTTTAGACTTATTCAGCGTGTTTTTGTTGTATGTCCATATTGTTTTAGTTCATCATTTTTAATATTATTAGAGGCATACTAATTTAGTTTATGCGGGGTAGTGTTGGTGATCTTCATTTATTCATTCATTCATTCATGTGGATGAGAAATCAGAAATTCAGAATGTCAGTCTTATTCTATATGCTCAGACATATTGATTATACTGAAGCATATTAAGAATTATATTGAAAGTAATCCAATTATAAGATTATAAAGCTTTCTTGTATGTGATGCAATATTTGAGCTGTGTGCAACATATTCATTATTTCAATCGTGTTAATTTATTGGGTAAGTTTAATTGATAACATGATTGTTCAATGGAATGAATGGTCCCTTTTGTTAACTTATTGAAAATTTCGCTCCTTTATTTAATCTAGTTGCTCAATTTATCCATCTATATGCCTTAATATGTCGGCCACTTTGCTCAGGGTTTTCAGATGTGCACTGCTGAGGGAATTTATCCTCCCTCCCATTTTTGATCATATGGACTGCCCCAAATTGAGGGTCTCCCTCGATGAAGAAATGGCATCTCATTTGTAATTTGCCACTTGTATTGCCTATTGGTCTACCAGCACCAGCAATCAGACTGTACCAGAAGGCAATCAAAACATCATATAGTCTTATTCTCTGATCATCCTACCAAGGCTCCTGCAAGAAAGGCTCCTGCTTGGGCTTCCAAAGGATCACACTACTCGACCTTGGATTGGCTTGCATTTATCAATTTGTGGGATGATACCTTACTCAGGTAACTATATAATTCATCTGATGTTTGTACTGGTTGCAATCAACTGTCATCTGATGCCATCCAGCCATATTGGTTCCTTGCATTTTCTTCTCAAGTACTCAGAATCAAATGACTCTCGTGTTCATAATTCCATTCCCCTTAGAGGCAGGCCATTTGATTTGGTTCCTTTCTCTGTGCATGTCTAATTAACAGCAAGCATCATAGCCATATGGTCTAAATCTCGATCATTTGCTAGGAAAGAAATCCTTTGTAGGCATGGCAATTTGAATATGTGGCAATAATTCAAAATTTTGAGACTTGTTATATGTCAACAGACCTGATCAACAGCCCTGGGGTCCTCCTCTGTGTCAGTATGTTCTAATTTTCAGGTGGTTGATGATCTCAAGTACCGTGTCCATAAAAGGGGCAGAGGCAGTCACACTTCAGTGACTATTTCAGGTGTGTTAGGAAGATGCAAAATGAATCCACGAGCTTTTTAGAAGTGTCAATACTGGCATATGGAAAAAAAAGGTATGGAATTCGAGACCAATGTTTTTGCAAGTAGCACGTATCAAAATTCTTCTACTATTCTTGTACTCATCAAACTCTGATGCATGTTAAACTTTTGTTTAGCTCAGAAGAAAATTGAAATGATCATTCAGTGTCTACTTTGGATTTCAGATTCACATTGTACTTGATAAAGTTTACTTGGAATTTCACAAGACTATCCTAGACACTAGACAAACAGTAGAAGGATTTTGTAAATGCAATGATAATCAGCGTGAAACATATATTAGGAATATGCAGTCTTGACAATAATTTTTTTGTTTAAATGGAGTCGAATCTCTCGCTGAAAAATTAGAGGAAACCAAGGAGGAGCAAATAATATTCTTTATTGTACACACTAGTTACACTAGTTCTGGTTTCACATGTTGCAGCAACCATAGGAGATTAACTTCGTCACTTTCACATACTTTTCTTTGAATGAATTTTGTTTCTCTAGAAAAAGAACAATTTTATAAAATTATGATATATCTGTAGTTATTGAAGCTTTCATGTTTTTTTAGTCTTTTATGCCTCTAAATTTTATCTTTTTTCTACTTTTTGGGAGAAAAGGTCGTAATTTGACTTAATTATTCGGTATACTAGCCATACCACATGGGCATGCTTATATAGTATACCAAACCAATGAAATAATGACATGCATGCTAGAAATTAGATGAATCTAATCAGTTATCAACAAGCAAACACCGTTAACAGCTGTCACTAGATAGAAAGTAATGCACGAGAAAAACACAGGCTCGACAAAATTCTGTTGCGAAATAATCCTGGATCCTCATTATAATTTCTCTTATTTGATTTTTCCTCATTTATCAATCCTCTCCATTTCTGTTGAAAAACAAGGTCTATCTTCTTTACAATCTTATTTAGTTATTTTTATACCTTCTTTAGAGAAATATTGTCGATAAGTAGTTTGACTAAATTCCTGTTACATATGCATCTATTTCAATGAACTAGAAAATAGAAAATAACTTTGATTCTTTAAACTTGGATGGTTAATTTTTCACTTTTAAGATTTCTAAAGCTCAGCATGGGTGATTTGTAACCTTTAATGGAATAGAGTTCCGCAATCCAATCCCCTCCTTTATCCATCCAAGCCTCTCCTCTTAGAATTATTTATGATGGAAAGAAATCTGTTGCTTCTATGTACGAATCCAGATAACATGCATGATGAATTTTTTAAACTGTAGAGAACTTTAAAGGATATACCTCATGAGTAGGGATGGCAATTGGGTTGTTCCGGGCCAAATCCGGCCCAGGCACGGCGGGCCAGGGGGCGGGGCCGGCCCGGCCCGGCCCGGGTTCCAAATATGGAACCCCGGCATGGCCCAAGTCCCGGGGCCGGCCCGGGTGCCCTGGGCCCCGGGCCAGCCCCGCGCCGGCCTGTGCCGTCCTGGGTTTTTAAAAAAAGCAAAAAACTTAAAAAAACTTTAAAAAAACTTTAAAAATCAAAAAAATCTTAAAAGTTCTCAAAAATTACTTATTCAATTTGTGATAAAATTAGCAAAGAATATTACGAGGCGTGAAATGAAAATATATTTTTATTAATGATCCAATAAAATGAATAATTGATACAAATACAATTGAAGTATAAATCAATTGTTTTTCAAATTTATCATTAATACATAAAAAAGTACAAATCTTCATTCTTCATACATTTTATCAATCATAAATAAAAAATTACAAGTCTTCATTCATCTTCTGGGGAGTCTTCTGAAGAATCTTTGATGAGATCGTCAATTATTTTATTTTGACTTCTCTTTTTCGCATCCAGCCAATCCTTTCCGCATATGGTCATCTTGATCGCATCCGTGCCAGACGGTCCCTCGTATCAGTCAACACTCGACCACCTGTACTAAAAGCAGACTATGAAGCTACTGTAAATATCAGAGGAGTTAGTAAATCACTTTCCATGATGGAAAGCATAGGATAAGTTGATGCCTGTGATTTTCACCATGCAAAAATATCAAAATTTTCAAATCCTAAGTCTTAATCGATTTCAGGAGTCACAACACGTTATGTATAATAATGAAGTTCATTTAAAAAGTTAGAAGTTCTAGATTTTTTGGAAGCGGATAAAAGATCAGAAATAATGAACTTCTACTATTAGAGGTTGAACTTTGAGAAGAAGAAGATTGTTTATTTCCAAGTAGTTTCATAAAAATCATATAACTTATTTATAGAAGAATCAATATCTGTCCACATTAGGGCAGAACTATTCTCATAGTCTATCCTTTCATAAAATTTTCAAGTAAAAATTTATATCCATTAAATTTAATCTTAAGACCCATAAAAGCAGCAAAATAAAAGATAAATGAAAATTCTTTAAAATATTTATTAAATTTTTCTCCATGAAAGCAATAATATTTCTTATAGAATCAATATTTCTACATTCAGAAAATATTTCACTTATTTTAATTAACTCATAAAATATTATACTTGTCATTGGGTAATAAATTTTTCCATTCAAAATGGGTTTTAAATAATTTTTCAAAATCTCAATTGCTGCAGTATTTTCGCTAGCATATTCAAATGAAACAGTAAAAATTTTAGAATCAATATTATCAATTCTCTAGCAACACGCATTATAATTTTACTAAGATTTAAAGTATTATGAGGATGAGGAAACTTTTTAAAACCGATAATACTTTTATTTAAAACCCAATCAAAATCAATAAATTGCGCAGTAATAACAATATAATGGTAAGGGCTTCCCAACAATCAGAAGTGAGTACAATTTTATGGGGCAAAGATGATAAAAATGCAACTAATATTGTTTTTGTTCTCCAAATACCTTAAATATTTCTGATCTTATAGTGTTCCTGCTGACCGGCTCATAATCAGGATTATGAGTCGTTCTAATATAATCTGTATGTGCATCGTCTTCAGCCATACTAAAAGGATGTTCAGACCGAATAAGATATTTCGCTAAATTTGTTTTACATGTTGCACGATTATAACTAAAAGTGCCTAAAGTGCAACCCAAAGTGCTAATTTGGGTTTGTCGTGGTTGGTGTTTAGGGTGTTTGCTCTTAATATGTCAGGTAAGTGGACAGTTCTCGCATTTTTGAGAAAAGAATATGAAACATCTGGTCATAAATTGTATTGAGCCCTCCTAACTTCATTAACAATTAATATCAAAATATTTTTAAACTCCAGATTTAAGAGTTGTGGAGGTAATTGACATCTCGGGGGAACTAATAGGCATATGAGGAACAATGCTAGGTACATCAGAAGAAGCATTAAAATCTGTGCATGGTGTAAGTTGTGTGTATGGAATTTGTGAAGTGTCGTCTAGTGGCATATTTAGGGCTTCTCAAGTATCATTACTCTAAAATCAGAAGCTTGGCTAGATCTAACTTGACTAGAATTGGCATCCATTTTTTGGCTAATTTCTAATTTTATAAGAATATAAATACCGAATTGAAGAGCTTGTAGAGAGAACTTGAAGAGCTTGTAGAGAGAGCTTGTAGAGAGAGCCTGTAGAGCCTGTAGATAGAGCTTATAGAGCTTGTAGACAGAGCTTGTGGAGCTTGAAGACGTGAGGCTTGAGAGCTTGTAGAGATTGTAAAGAGACCTGGAGGAGATTATAGAGAGAAAAGAGAGCTTGTAGAGCTTGAGGAAGATAAAAATGAGTAGTTATTGTTGTGTGAAATGAAGTGGGAAAGTTCAAGTATTTATAGAAGAGGAGAAAGAACCTTTTGTAATTTTTTTTCAAAAAACACAAAAAATCACATCAAATACCCGTTAGGGGGGTTTTTGCAAAAAAATTTACAAAATACCCCCAACGGCTATAATAGCCGTTGGGTGAAGGCCGGGGGGTTGCAAATAAAATTTTGCAAAAAACCCCTCCCAAGCCGTTGGGCTTGCGGCCGGGTCGGGCCGCGGCCCGGCCCGGTTAGCCCAACGGCTCTAAGAACTGTTGGCCAGCTGTTCTGGGTCGGGTTTGGCACGTGGCCGGCACGTGCCAGGCCCAGGCACGGCCCTGGCACAGCCCACTGGGCCGTGAGCCGCCAATAATCAGACCCGGGGCCGGCCACAAAAAACCCGGACCCGAGCAGGGTTTAGCTCGGGCCGTACCCGGGCCTGTTGTGCCCGTGTTGGTTGCCGGGCCGGCCTGACCCAATTGACATCCCTACTCTTGAGGGATCGATGAACTGTACGCGAATCTAAATGACCGCTGTAGAGAACGAGATGGAGAGCCTTCTCTTACTAAACCTAGCCTCCTATGAGTGGAGATCAATGTATGGCTGTAGAGAGGGACTTCCTCTCTATGTATAACTCTTTGATTAGTGACCTTCACATAATGCCCCTCACCCTAATAAGAGAGTAGTACTAGGTCCCACTGACCTTTACAACTTAGTGTACCTATTAGACACACTTAATATATTGACTAACATAAGTTACACGTGTGTTATGATAAGGAATAGGAAATAGAGTATGGATCGAATCAGGAAATATCTTACAATCTCCCACTCAAGGCATACCCGACTAAAATTTTGAAAAAATATTTATTTTGAAAATCTTTAATATCTCATATCATAATTTTATTTTAAAAGCGGATGACCATCCTTTGATTTTAAAAAAAACCCTCACGTGAAATTTATCGTTAGTCATGGAACACTCAAACTACTGGCACTCTACGACTGAGAGGATGATTAGACACGGTTCAAAAAGAAATTTTGGTCGAGCTTTATGCCTTTGCCTAATTTGTATCGTGAACTTTCAGGCTAATGACCCGAACAACTTTTGAGAGAATATTGGTGGAGTTTAGTACGTTTATGACAAATGTACATGTAGTGTGTATAATACATTTCTACAAGTGTCTTACAACATGTGCTTACCAGACACACGTCATCTCTATACTTAGACGACCGTCATATGAGTACTATCGCTCATCTTGAAATGAAGGCTTAAGGTCGTGGAGCCTACCCAGGTCCAGTCCAAGCGATCTTGAGAATTCTTAATAGTCTTCTCTAAATGCACTTTATACTTTAACCTGTGAAATTGCACAACTTTAACTTTAACATTATACATGCGCATTTAATAATATCAGCTAAAGTAAAACACCATATAATAATTGTATGCCATCATAATAACTGTCTGAGAAAATCTCATGAAACTGAAATATAGAAGATACTAAGAACACAAATGGCCTTACTGAGAATTGACATAAGAACTCCCACTCAAAAAAAAATGAAAGCATTCAGTGAGCAATGGATAATCTCATTCAGCTATCCGATTACATGGCCAAAATATCACCATGTAATATCAATAAGTCAGTCAATTATACAAGTCAAATGTTACACAATCAATCAATACAGAGTCCAACACTATAGAAAGTACCTCCTCTACTAAGCTAAAAAGCTCTTGTAAGATCAAAATACAATAATAGATTCAAGAATAATATCACTCTATACTACAACAGAAGATAATTGTAAATTGGGTATGGTGTTTTAAGTAACAATTTCTTGATCTTTCAAAAAACCATAGAAAGGTCCAGAATGTTGACCGTCCTATTTGATCTAACCATAATATTCTCCCCTCAATCACACCTTATAACTTTTATCTTCTGATTCAACTGCCGCTCAACTTCTAATTGATAGGTAATGAAACTTCTAAATAATCAGATTTCTAGTGGATAAAAAAGATATAGGCATAATGGGAGAAATCATTAATGAATATAATGAAACATTTATGATTACCCCGAGAAAGAATGTGAAAAGGTCCATAAATATCAGTATGGATAAGCTGAAGTGGATCTTTACTCCTGTGTAACTCAAGTTTTCTCAATTTGTTCAGTTTTCCTCGAATACAATCAAAACATGTGGAGAAATAAGAAAAATCTAGAGAGTCAAGAACATATATCTTTACAAGATAATGCAATTTCTTTTTGAAAATATGCCCATACTGTTTATGTTATAACCTAGAGGACTGTAAGAAAATTCTAGAACGTTTTGCAGGAGTAAGCAAAATGTTAATGAGAAGGACTAATACCTGATAAAAAAATTGTTCATATAATGCACCCAACGTCAATTAAAATAAACCATCAACCAGTAAATCAAAACCAACAAAATTATTATGTAGATTGGTAATAAAATTAGATTTATTCAAATTAATACCACAACGAGAATGGTTAAAATAGGAATATATCCAAAAAGAAGCACTCTGAAAAACAAAAATCAAATTATGCCTCAAAGATGGCACATAAAAGGTTTCGTCTAAATCTAAGACATGATCAAAATCCAAAACTAGTTTAAAAAGTTCCTACGAACTCCACTTGAACTTTTCTTCTAGTTCCCGAATAAAGTCGTTCCGCAGGCCTAGTTGATCGCCTTACTGTGAACCCTTCCTTCTTAGATAGCCAAGCCTTATACCTTTTGCAATCCTTCTTCATGTGACCTTCTTTCTTGCAGAAGTAGCAGGTATTGTCACTCTCTGGGCTGGATTGTTGTGTTGCATCTAATAATTATTTATACAAGATCGCATACATGCAATAGTCTCTTTATCAAGATCAAAGGGAAATAGGGTTTATGCATACCTGATTCCATCATGAAAGAGATGCCGAAAGTTGCGCGATCTCGAGGACGCCAGAATTGAGGGAGGGGATTCTTCTCTCCAACTACCAAGTTCTCTTCTTGATCCTTATAGGAGATGAGAGGTCTTCAAGAGAGAAGTAGTTATAATAGATTGGTTGGTGGTGGAGAGAGAATCCTACCCATGATATATTAGCATCAAGGAATCCTAGTTCAACTCATCATAAATCTAGACCCTTAATTGATAACACGAGTTTTACACGTGTTGATGAGTCCCACATCTTAATTTAAATACACTCATGACTAAGTGTAATTGAAACATGTCTAGACCCAAACCATTAGGCTTGATCAATTCTTTATTGGGTCCAACAACATAGGCTTATAGAGATGGGTGTGTAAATCCAATTAGACTTGTGTATGCCCAAATTAATTTAGACTCTAATCCAAATAAGTCTAACAATCTCTCACTTGGGCCAAAGAAGTCATATTGAAGGATGTCATACATAACTTTATGGTACCAAAACTTTAACCGTCAATAAACCACATTTCAAAACAACCTGGTCTATTAAGTGTCATGCTACCGAACATGGCAGTCATTACCTTCTGTATAATCGAGGTAGGATCTTTCACACCACAAGTTTCAAAACCTTTAACGACATATATCAAATGTGGACATGTGGCGTGAAAATGTCCTCTGATTAAATAAGATACAATTTCAACTGGTGTCCACTTTATGACTCCAACGAGTCTAACCGATAACAAACTCAAATGCGCAAATTAAACTCAAAAGAAATTTAAAGAAAACAATTATCCCTTTATTATTGAAATCAATAAATATAAAGTGCGCTTAGAAATAATGTCTGTTACATAAAATTATACATTCTCATTAAACCAGGATATCATCATGACTAGCCATCCCTATGTGAGCAATATGCTCTAAGAAGACTTTATGTGGAAGTCCTTTAATGAGTGGATCTGTAATATTAAAAATGTTTTCCATCGATTTGCAAAGGGGAAAACTTACAATAAAAAGTTGAGGAGCTAAATTATAAGTATTCTAAAAGATTACAAGTAGATCTCCTCAGAGATTCTGGAGAAGTGTGCCGATAGGAGTCTGGTCAGCGCGCGACCACTTTGTCCCTTTGACAATGCGAGCGATGAGATTCCCTTCTCGCCTGGTTCGGGGAATCAGAGAACAGAGGGTTGGTAGAACCCTCTTGCTACTTCTCAAAATCGCCTTCAATTAGGAATTCCTTCTCGCCTGGTTCTGGAGATTCCTTGAGAAGAAGGTATTAGGGTATCAGCACCCTGATTAGAGAAGTAATTCTTTAAAAGTCTCTGAATTCTTGTGCGCACGGTGCGTCGTGAAGAAGTCTCTGCTTGTGGAGTCCTCTCTCTTTTTCAGAAGTCGTCCTCTCTCCTTGTGAGCCTCTGGTGGGCTATTTATAGGGAGAGCAAGGGTATAATTGTCCCTTGAAAATATATAAACAGATTGAATCAAATCTGTTTAAATCTAGAAAGTAGCCTTGCTGCAAGGTTAGGATCAGCTTCTGCGAAGTTAGAAATGGCAGGTCGGTTGATCCTCCTGATCCGTTTTGATTTCTTTCATATAGTTGAAAGATCTCTCCTGATCCTCTTACTCGTTTTAGAAGAGTCAAGAGATTGTGGCAATCAACTACCAAATTTGATCTCAAATTTGATCTTGATTGGATTTGATCTTGATCCCGATTAGATCTGATCTTATCTGGAGATTTGATTGGTCAAAGGTTGACCATAGCAGACCAGCAGTGGCGCTGCCCGCTTTGAACTCACAGCGGAGCTAGAGGCAGTATCTGGCGAAGTCAGAAGAAAGCTCTTCGGCGGAGCTAGATGTCGTCTGTGGCGAAGCTACCGCATACCCTTTTTGCGCAATTGCGTGTGGCTTCAGGCGGATCTAACTCTCTCTGCGGAGTTGCGCTTCAGCAGTTCAGGCGAAGCTATAAGTTAGCTTCCTGGCAGAGCTTTGAATGGCTTCAAGGCGAAGTTGGATGATCTTAGCCTCTCAGGCGAGGCTATCCCTTTGGGCTCATGTGATGCTAAGTGGTAGCATCTTAGACGTGCTGAGGTCTGTTCAGAGACAATCCGGGCTCACTGTCTGCTTGACTGGATCAGTGGAGTCCAAGTTGCTTCCTTGTCCCTCGGAGATGGGTGAAAACTGGTCGTCAGCTTGTCTGTCACTCGTCTTTTGTAAATATCAACAAGTTTAGACATTGTTCAGGCCAGTAAGAATCTTGTCTTTTTTAAGTGTCAACAAGACCCCCTTCAAAGTTTTCGAAAGTCTGTAATGGCTCAGACTTTGAAATACTTTGAACTGCTTTGATCGGTGGTATGTGAAGTACGAACGTCGCCATGGTGGTTGAGTTCAGCTTCGCTTTCAATCCTGCTTTGGGATAAGTTCGCCGAAGAATCATGTAGATTCGCGATTCCAAGTAGCTTCGCATCCGAGTAGCTCCGCGTCTGGAATAAGTTCGCTTTGGAACATCTTCCCTTTCCCGAGGCCAACTGCTGGGGGTCAATCACGAGAAGGATTACTCCTTTTTCGAGGTCAGAATGACTTCTCTCGCATTAATCGAGGGAGATATTCTTCCCTTGCGCGTTTCCGAGGGAAGATATTCTCTCTCTTCAAGGCGTAATAAACGCCTTTATGAGGGAGAGCGTTTCTTCCTTTGCACGGTTCCAAGGGAAACCGTCCCTTTTCTCAAGGCGCAATAAATGTCTTAAATGCGCTCGTGCTTCCACGCTTGAGGCGGCAGTGCTCAGGCCATGAGGCCTATAAATAGGACACCTGAGGTCCTCTGAAGAGAAGTGATCTGCTCTTCTTCTCTTCTCTTGGTTGAGAGAGATACTCAGATCTCTGAACTAGTGGGGATGCCCACTCTGGTTATTACCTGGCCAAGGACCGGTAAGTCTCGATCATTCAGAGACCTTACCAATGAACTTTTAGGGAGTTCATCTCCCTTAGTTTAGCTTTAGCTTTAATCAGCTGCTTCAGGGATTAATTTCCCTTGTTCTCCATTTAACTGATCTGCAGAGAAGGATTTCAGCATAGCTTCCCAGCGAAGCTATCATTTTGACTTGCTCAAAGAAAGATCACTGCATGCGTGTTAAGTCCGCTACTCAGGCAAAACTCGGGACTTAGTCTCTTCAAAGTTGAGCCAGTCTTGCCATATAGGTGGGGTCAAGACTGCGTCCCTCAGGATCAGTCTGGCTTAGCCATATAGGCGAGGCTAGGACTTGGCATTTGCTGAGCTAGCCCATTATCACTGTGCAAGCGAGGCTATCCTCTGCTTTAACTGAAATCAATGTTTGACTGAATCAGATTGCTTCGCCCCAAAGAATTTGACTTAGTGCTTTTGCAGCTTCTCCTGTGTTTAACTGCTAATTTGTTCCAGTTTGCATTGCAGTGAGCTATGTTCACCAATCTTGTGACTTGATGAAAGAAACCAGGAAATTTCCTCTTGCTTTTCCAGTTAAAACTTTACTCTTAAGCAGGAGGAACAAACTGGGGCAGCCGCTGTGCGTCCCAGAGGAGGTTGGCAGTCGCTTATCTGAGATGATCCACTTCGAGGCGAGGCTGGTAGTCGCTCATCCGAGATGATCCACTTTGGGAAAGCGGACGTCACCTGTAAGGTCGCGGATCTTCCCATTGCCAATTTTCTTCAAAGACGATCCAACCTGCTGGTGGCGATCAGCCCTTTGCCAATTTTCATGAAAGAACATCCAGCTTCTTGGTGGCACCATCTATCCTGGTGGCACCATCTGTTCTTATGCGAAGGCTTACGGCCTTGTGCAGGAGGAAGGCCTTTCGTGTCCAGTTGGTTTCGCTTGGAAGTAGATAAGACCACTTGTATGCCTCTTGAGCAAATGATTCTGTTGTATGAAACACAACCTTGATGTAGTATCAATGTACCTTTCCTTTTAAATCAATGAAAGTTCATTTTCTGCTCATTTGATTTTTGCTTTGCCTTCATCTTGAACTTGAATCAGTCAGGCGGAGCTAAACTTCATGCGAGGTTAAAGATAGGACTCTTTTTTGAATCAAGAATGAGCTTCCAGCGAAGCTAGCATATCTGCGAAGTTCGGCCTATGCCTTCAGCGAAGCTAAGGCAATCCTTCTGGCGAAGTCATTGATGTATTGTGCGAAGTCCGCATTTGACTTATGGTGAAGTTAACCCTTAGCGGGGCTGAATCAGCGCTTCTCGGGAAGGCGCTTTAGGCCTTCGTACCTTAACGGAGGCTTTTTGCAGGCCGCAAACGACGAAGCGTGGAAAGGGGACCATTTCGCCCCGCGCGGAAGGTGAGCCGGCTGTCCATGTTAACTCCATCAAAGATTTTCTGATGGAGCCCGTAGAGACTGATGTGGTCGCCGGAACGATTGAGGCGACATCATCTTTTGGTATTGTTTTGGCTTTTTGACTTTTACTATTTGTTGTGTCCTGCCTAAACACAATCTTGTTGCATGTGTTCCGCCTCTGGGTGCGTCAACTTCAAGGGAGCCAACCGATCTTCCCGAGGGGTCCAGGGGTGACATGAGCACTTCGACCGCGGCGGATGCTGCTGTGTTGGATGCTTTGTATGGTGACCTGCCCTCTTATCGGCCTGAGCCAGTCAGAGGAACAAAGGTTGAAGGGACGGTAGTCACGGAGGCAACTTCACTCCCAACTATATCAATGAGTGAGGTGCCATCAGTTTTGCCAGGTGCGGAGCTGAGGGTGATTACAAGTCCTACTTCCCCAACACTGGTGGTTGAGCCTGCTGTCCAGGAAATGGTCACTAGTCCTACCTCGGTTGTGGCTAGTGTACTGGTTTCAATGAGGACTCCGCCAAGATCACCGATGACCTGCCATGCTGCTGCAGCCAGTGTTCCCGCTGTTCCTTCCATGGTAATGTCAACAAGGCCGGTGGAATCTTCTAAGGCTGCCCGTCTGCCAGGAGTGGCTGAGGCTGAAAATGAATTTGTAGCTGAAATAGTCGACAGCTTTTATAAGGGCTTGAAGCGATCCATCGATCTGGTCTTGAAAGGCTCGACTATGTCATTTTCTACATTAAAGGTGATCCTCTCCCGCAGTATTGAGAGTATCCGGGACTTCGGAGGGGATAACCAAGCCGCTGCATTAGAGCTTCTGGTAGACCAATTTGAGAGGGACGTAGAGGAATGGCGCCGTCTCAGCCGTTCAGACCTGGAGTCTTCGGTTGACGAGCAGCTTGCGCATCTTATCGCTCAAATGCATGAAGCCCATCTTGCCGCTCAGGAAGCCGCTAAGGCCATTTCTTCGGACTTGAAATCCTTGGAGACAAGGCAAGTAGAGCTTGGGGATGCCATAGATGCTTCTAACAGTGCTCTTCTTGACGCTGAAGACAAAATTGAGAAGGCCAAGGAAATGATCAGGAAGAGAAATCTTCTCTTATCCAAGGCTGAACCAGTGCGTCTGGAAGAAACTGCACGGCTTGAGTAGCTTAAGGCTCAGAGTGACGAGCTCTCGCGGCAGGGGTTAGCTCAAAGGGCAACCTTGGCTGAAGTCGAGGCTCGTTTGGCCCAGACGATGAATTTTAACGAGGCTGAGCTGAGGTCACAGGCGCTTGTCAGGGCTGCTAATGATAAGAAGACAAGGCTGGCCTTCCTTGAAGAACGGATCAGATCTTATGACGTACGCTCGTAGCTTGTAATATATATGCCTCCATGTATCCCTTCCTTTTTGGAATCAATAAATGTAATTTTGTTTTGACTCCCTGTCGAATCTCCAACTTGTTTTATTTGCTGAATTGTCGTTTTCAAGTTGTATTGCAGCCACTTGAGAACATAGTCCTTGCTGGATTGAATAATGAGACTTGGCTATCTGCCGGTTCAGAGGTCGCACTGACGTAACCAGTTGAGAAGCCACCAAGCTCAAGATTAGCCTTCATGGGGCTAAAAGGGTAATACTTGTCTTTTGTAGATGTCAACAAGTACGGATGAGACCTATCTTTTGTAAATGTCAACAGGCTCAAGGTTGAGACTTATCTTTTGTAAATGTCAACAAGCTCGAAATTGAGACTTGGCTATTTGCCAGTTCAGAGGTCGCAATGACATAACTGACTGAGAAGCCACCAAGCTCAAAGTTAGTCCTTGTCGGACTAAAAGGGTAATACTTGTCTTTTGTAAATGTCAACAAGTACGGGTGAGACCTGTCTTTTGTAAATGTCAACAGACTCAAGGTTGAGACTTGTCTTTTGTAAATGTCAACAGACTCAAGGTTGAGACTTGTCTTTGGCTATCTGCCAGTTCAGAGGTCGCAATGACATAACTGGTTGAGAAGCCACCAAGCTCAAAGTTAGTCCTTGTCGGACTAAAAGGGTAATACTTGTCTTTTGTAAATGTCAACAAGCACGAAATTGAGACTTGGCTATCTGCTAGTTCAGAGGTTACGATGACATAACTGGTTGAGAAACCACCAAGCTCGAAGTTGTAATGGAATTTGGGAAAAGGTCTCGTTTTCACGGGGAGAAACGAGGAAATTACTGTCATAGGTTTAATGTTAATGTAACAGCGAAATGTATATGTGGTCTT
This sequence comes from Agave tequilana, assembly GCA_038442645.1. Taxonomy (NCBI): domain Eukaryota; kingdom Viridiplantae; phylum Streptophyta; class Magnoliopsida; order Asparagales; family Asparagaceae; genus Agave; species Agave tequilana. The sequence continues at coordinate 92,357 of JAVJIF010013057.1, read as the reverse complement.
ACCATTTTATGGATGAGAATTGGTAAGTGATTTTGGAGAGGGAATCAAATGGGAACAGGTCCCTTAGGATTTTTAGCAAATCCTCAGCTGTCAACGGGTTTGATATGCCTTTACCAACCACCGTTTGAGTCGGGCTAGCCATGCTATTCCCCTCAGCATGATGAGTTGTCGAGGACTTATGTTGGGCTTAAAGGCTAACATTTTCCTCTATCCTTAATCGTTAAGGATGTTGGATCATCTGGTTAGCGTATGTGTAACCTTGATTCTCCTTTGGGAGAACCAGTGCATGACCAGGTTCCTACTGGTTTATGGTTGCGATCTCGCTTGGAGGAAGAGAAAGGCTCTCTTTGCATGTACCTTGGATATGAAGGTCTTGATCAGAGGTATGGTGTTAACTTGATCATAAGAAGGGTCCTTAATCAAGGATAGTACTTCTTTAATAATTTGCCATTGATCGGCATCATGAGTAAGTCGCCATCTGAAGTCATAAGACGGTATGCTCCGTTTGAATAGACTGTTTCTATTACAAACGGTCCTTCCCATTTAGGCTGAAATTTGCCTTTGGTCTTGTGCGTCATAATCATCGGTCGTCTGACGGCTAAAACCAAATCTCCTTTCTGGAAGACTCTTTGTTTGACCTTCTTATTGAAGGCTTTTGAGATTCGAGTTTGATACAGCTTGATGTGTTGCTGAGCTTGTAGTCGCTTCTCATCTAGGGCTTCGAGCTCTTGAAGACGCAACCGATCATTGTCCTCTGATGTGATCTTAGTCATTAGAGCGACTCGCAATGACGTCATCTGGATTTCCAACGGGATGACTGCTTCACACCCGTACACCAGGGAAAAAGGTGTATTGCCTGTCGGTGTTCGAACCGTGGTTCGGTAGGCCCAAAGACATTCACCAAGCTTTTCGTCCCAATCTCGCTTATTCGAGGAGACGAACTTCTTGAGTAGCTTGATGATCATTTTGTTGAATGCTTCCGCCAAGCCATTAGCGGCGGGATTATAGGCAGTCGAAGCCACATTCTGAATTCGGTATTTATCGCAGAACCGATAGAATACCTGGCTTATGAATTGGGGACCATTGTCATGGATGATCCGCCTAGGGATGCCAAATCGATGGATTACATGATGTTTGATGAAATTAACCACGTTAGAAGTTTTGACTTCAACCAGTGGTATAGCTTCCGTCCACTTTGAAAAGTAGTCAGTTATTGCCAAGATAAATCGGTGACCCCTTATCGAAGAAGGGCTGATTGGCCCTACGATGTCGATTCCCCATGCTTCGAACGGCCATGAAGCAACAGTTGGGTGGAGCAACTCCGAAGGCTGGTGTATGAAGTCCGCATGAATCTGGCATGCTTTACACCTTCGTGCGTATTGAATGGCATCGGCTATCATGGTTGGCCAATAGTATCCAAGCCTATGCAACCTGTCTTTGAGCTTTGGACCTGACTGATGAGCTCCGCAAATGCCGTCGTGTGCTTCATTAAGCACTTCCTGTGCCTCTGAATTAGAAAGGCAACGGAGGAGGATGCCGTCATATGAACGACGGTAAAGTGTCTTCAGAGTTGGATCGTAGTGGAAACGGAGAGACCTTCGTCTGATAGATGCCGCTTCTTTAGGATCGTCTGGCAGCAGACCATGTAAAGCATAGTCGATGAGAGGAAATCGCCAATCTCTCGGCTCAAGATCCGTGGAGACATTATAGACTTCTCGGGTTCTTAACATATGCTTAGAGCATACAAGATGTCGAGTTGCCACTGTGAGGTGATACTCGGTGTCGGCTGGCAAGGCTAGTGTTGTTGCTAATGCAGCAAGAGCGTCCGCCTTGGTATTTTGAGATCGAGACACGTGCCCGATGTAGAAGCCTTCAAATAGATTAGCCAATTCGAATACCGTGTGGTAATAAGGCACCAAATCCTCGTGGCGAACTTCATATTCGCCTTTAACCTGATTGATAATCAGTTTTGAATCGCTGTAAGCTTCAAGGTAGCGTACCCCCATTCCATGGGCGAGCTGAAGACCAATGAGCAGAGCATTATATTCTGCTACATTGTTGGAGCATGACTCTGTCAGGGAGAATGCTCTGGGAAGGACATGATTCTGTGGGGAGATGAACACAACCCCCACTCCGGCAATGATCTTGCCTTCAGGGCCTATTCGTGATGCCCCATCAAAGAACATCTGCCACACTTCTTCCTTTGAGGTTGTATTAGACTCGAAGACTTCATCTGGGATATCTTCGTGAAGTTTTGAGTTTTCCGGAACTGGATGAGCAGCCAAGAACTCAGCAAGGGCCTAGCCTTTAACCGCCTTCTGTGGGGTAAAGATCATGTCGTATTGAGATAAAAGAAGCGCCCATTTAGCTAATCTTGAGTTCAATGATCCCGGTTTCGTCATGAGAAGACGCAAAGGATTTACTCTGGAGATGACATGTATGGTTTGACCGACCAAATAATGTCGTGTCTTCTGAACAGCGAAGACAAGAGCTAAACTGTCTTTCTCGATAGGATTGTAGCGAGATTCTGCTCCTATGAGAGTCCTGCTGAGATAATAAATGGCTTGCTCGTGACCATTGTCGTCCTTTGAGCAAGGAGGGCACCAAGAGAATGGTCCATATCTTTTACATAAAGTAATAATGGTTTCCCTGATGTGGGGGCCACTAAGACTGGAGGCTTCGTGAGGTATCTCTTGATGTCTTCATAAGCTTCCTGACAGGCTTGATCCCATACAAAGGAGGCACCCTTTTTCATGAGTCGGGTGAACGGTTGACAGCGGCCTGAGAGATTTGCGATGAATCTTCTAATATAAGCCAGTCTACCTTGCAAGCCTCTGAGCTCTTTAAGATTCCTCGGCGGATGCATGCTCTGAATGGCTTTGACCTTGTCTGGGTCAAGATGAATTCCTTTTGATGTAACAATAAACCCAAGGAACTTGCCACTCGAAACTCCCAAGAAAGATTTTGTCGGATTCATCTTCAGTTGATGAGCCCGCATTATGTCGAACATTGTTCTTAAGTCACGAAGATGGTCATTCTTATTGCGGCTTTTGACAGCAATGTCGTCGACATAGCATTCTACCGTTTTTCGGAGATGATCGAGGAAGATTGTACTCATTGCCCGCTGATAGGTTGCTCCGACGTTCTTCAGTCCGAAGGGCATTACAGTGTAGCAGTATACCCCAATGGTGTTCGGAACGAAGTATGCTTCTCGTCGTCAGGATACATCTTAATCTGGTTGTACCCTGAAAAGCCGTCCATGAAAGACATTCTTTCGAATCCACAGTATTGTCAATCATGACATCGGTGATGGGCAGTGGGAATTCGTCTTTAGGACAAGCCGTATTGAGATCACGGTAGTCGATGCAGATCCGTATTTTCTCATTCTTCTTGAGGACTGGAACGATATTAGTAACTCAATCTGGATGTTGTTCCTCCCGAATGAAGCCACATGCAATGAGCTTATGGACTTCAGCTTCAATAGCTTCCATAATGTTTGGGCGAAACCGACGTTGTTGCTGCTTGACTGGCTTGGCGTCGAGCTTGATATTCAGACGGTGCAAGGCTACTTGCGGATCGAGTCCGGGCATGTCTTCGTAGTTCCATGCGAAGACGTCTATATACTCTTTTACGAGTACTATCAATTCTTCCTTTTCTGTAAGTGATAAGCTTTCACTTATAAAGATGGGCTTAGGGTGGTCTTGACTACCCAAGTTGACCTGCATCACCTTGTCTTCAGTAGGTGGTTCGCGCAGTTCGAATCTTTTTTTCCATTGGAGGCTAATTGCTGGGCCCATGGTTCCTCATCAGTAGCTTCTGCAGGCTCCAATTGACTGCTTGAAGTCATATTAACGGTGAGGTTTTCGAACATCATTCCCACACTAACGTTTGAGTCCCATTCGGAGGATGAGGCTGAATGTGATGGAATTGGTTTATCGTCTTTGAATTGAATCGTTGCTGATGATGTGGGTGTAACGTATCCCAAGCCCCTGCGTGTACTATCATAGTAATTTGCAGGCTCCCTCTTGGCACAAAGTTACGCATCAAACTGCGCCTTCCTTTTTCAAAATTCAGGCCTTCTCCATGCTTTAGGTCGTATCCCATTTTCTTCATAATATGGCGCGCTGGCCGCGCGTAATGAAAGAATTATGGAGTGTCTGAGTCTGAACTTAAATCTGCGGTTATGGGTCCCCGTGGTTGGGTTCTACCGAAAATTGTCGGTAACTGACCTTCTTTGGACGGAGGGATCACTAGCGTGGCCCCTTTTATAGCTTCCATGGGTGTACTGGACGCACTTGGTTTATGCAAAGGCATGTGCAGAGAGCTATCCGTAATGGATTCAAACAGCCCAACACTAGCAGGATAATCGAAAGAAATATTATCATTAATTACCCATTCACCTTCATCTTCAGAAGGAGTATTACATTGGGGATTATTAAGACATGCTATAATTGGTTCACCAATCAAAATGGCTGGCATGCCTGCTTCGGATTCTGAATCCGCCTCATTGCCACTTTCATCATCATCTGGCAATGGTTCTTTGGGTGTTTCACCGACCTCTTGATACAGGAGGGCGTCAGTGAAGTAATTTTCCACCCTTTGAAGGGTTGCTTTTCAGCAAAGACAGTTCATACTGTCGTGTCATCTTCAACATATTTGAAGCACTGGTGCAGAGTGGAGGGAACGATCCAGTTGGCGTGGATCCATGGTCGTCCTAGCAGCAGGTTATATGATGTGTCGGCGTCAATGACATAGCATGTCACTTCTGACTTCAAGCTCCCGATTCGGCAACGGAGTCGAATTTTTCCAAGTGGATGACTACTCCCGGCATTGAAACCGTATATTGTAGTGGTGGTTGCGGAAAACCTATATAGTGGTATGCCGAGGAAGTAAAGAAGCATTTTGGGGATGATGCTGAGTGCAGACCCCGGATCGACTTGTACTCTTTCAATGCACGTTGAACCGATATATCCGGTGTAGTACAGAGGTCGATCGTGCTTGTTATCTTTGAGAAGCATATCTTCCGCTGTGAAGGTAATAGCGGGCACCTTTGATTGTACATGATGACATTCTGGGCAAGAAGACTGAGCATCATCGTTAGGGACCTCTGGCATGCATGTCAGGAATGATTCTGAATTAGCCAGCGCATCTCTAAGTGCTTCTCTTGTCTCTTTTGAGAGACGAAGGAGCTCGTGTATTGTAATACGAGCTGGGATATTAGCCAGCTGAGCCAATATGTCAAAACGAAAGGGCATGTCAAGCCCTGGGCCTGAAGGTTTCTTTAGGGCATGGTCGAACCGGACTTCCTTAGGCTTCTCCTTTCCCTTGGTTGGAACTGGAGCGGATGCTGGTATTTGTACTGACGTTGTTTGCTGTTGTATCTCGTCAGTAGACTTCTCATACTGTCTTAAGTATGATTTTCCAGATCGGGTGCCCGTCGGCTGAGGTGCGTCGGCCTGCGTTGTGCAAGCATGCTTTTCTCCTTCTGAATCACTGAGGGAAGCTGACGTAAGATTGTCGTCGTCTGGCAGGATGGAGATGACATTGCAAGATTTGCCCTTTGACTTGGGCTTCTTTGAATCCCATTGTACGTCTTGGACGAGGTCTGGGTGTATCCACATGACTTCCCCTGTTCCCAATGTTAAGGGAACAAGACCCTTATTATCTTGAGTTTTAGCTGGAGAATGCTCGACTTCCAACCGTGGTGCAGGGACTGGATAAGTCCCGTCAGGAACTGTGACCTTTGGGGTTTTGCCGAACTCGAGGGTCACCATATTGGTAGTGACTTTTTTCTGCTCTGACTTTAGTGTCAGGACTCCAGCGTCGATCAAGGCTTGGATTCTTTCCTTGAGGACATAGCACTTGTCGGTAGGATGGTGAATCATCTTGTGGTAGAGACAGTATTTGGGATCATTCGTGCGTCCTATCTCATTGGGACGCCGAGCATCTGGCAGCTTCATTTTATTCCCTTTATGGAGCAAATGGAATATCGTGACCACCTGATCGTCTCTGAAGGAGTACTGTTTTGGAGGGAACTTAGACTCCTGATTATTGAAGCCGCTCTTCTTGGCCTTCGACTGCACGTCCCCGGACAATTCTACGGACATAGTCTCTTTCCCTTTGGCTTGAGAAGACTGCGGTACGTCGCTACGTCCTTATTGTTCATACCCCATTTGCCTTTGGGGGCGGATAGTTTGAACTTTTTAGCCGACTTTTCGGCTATCTTAGCTTGTTCGACCAATTCTTTCCAGGTATGGGCTTTGACAGCCCCCATGCGAACTTCTACCTGGTCCAAGAAGTTGTGCCTGCACGTCTGTAAGAGCATGGGTAATGGCATTCCTACTGGGCACATCAAAGACAGATTTCTGAACCGCTCAATATAGTCACGGACAGATTCGCCCTTCTTCTGCACGGTAGAGAGGAGCTTGTCCATGGTTACCTCGGTATCGTCCTCATAGAAACGAGACAGGAATCGGGTTTCCAGGTCGATCCAGGAATTGACAGAGCCCAGAGGGAGGCTTCGGAACCAGTCAAATGCCACCCCCTTTAAGGTGCCAATGAACAGTCTAGCCATGATGGCGTCATTGCCTATAACATTACCGGTCTGAGACCGAAAATAGTAGATGTGCTGATTTGGTGAACTTTTACCATCATACGTATGCAACGTTAGTGGTTTGAACTTCGGTGGGTATGGCACTGAATCCCACTCCAATGAGTAAGGACGGACTGCCCCTACTTTCTTTAATTCATCCCTCTGAGCTAGGGATGCAATTTGAGCTTGGAGGCCCTTAAGGACTTCAGCGTTTAAAGAAGAATCCTCCTTGGATTTCTCCGTCTTTGGCTGATCATTGCTAAAATGTTCCTCCTCATCATGATTGCTCCCGGCATCATTGTCATTCCGATTACTGAGGAGTTGAGCAAGCATCTGTTGAATGTTGTTCAGAGCTTCTTGCTGGATTTTGGAAGTTTGTTCCTGAGCTTCCAAACGCCGACGGAGGTCGTCGTTAGCATTATCAGCCATATTGAGTGATGCTCTATCTGTTCACACTGAGCTAACTGTCGCCGAAGAGGTATACTCACTGTCTTCATCTTCTTCATCCGATGGTTGGAGTGATCTCCTGGGCTCCGGCGAGGCTAGGGCCGTTGAGGAGGAAGGCTGTTCATACCTGTAAGGTATCGCCACCCTAGATCTGGTGTTTCGGAAAACACCTTCTTCATGCACTAAGACTTCGCCTAAGCCTGGGCTGTAATCTGGATCTGGGGAGCTGTAGGGGGTGTCGTCAAATGCTTGTCTTCCCCTGCGTAGCTCTCGTCCTCTTCGGTCATGTTGACGGATGCAGAGGGTAGATCTCGCGAGACGCTCCTTTTGCGATGCTTCACTGGGGCCTGTACCGATAGTCGATTAAAAACTGATCGTCGGCCTGGAGGAGTGGCGGGGATTGGTGCTAGCCGGCAATGGACCGAGTGGACTGTCACCAACTGACATCCCACTTGTTGACAACAGGAGGAAGAGGTTTGTTTATTTGTCAATAATTCCCGCAAATCAGACCCGCTTGGGCCTAAACAATCGAGCGCAGAGGCTCTTTTGGATCGTACATAGGACAATGTCCTGCTCCTTTATCCCCGCAGAAGGGATTAGCACTGAATAGTGCTTCAGTTCTACCTTCGCCAGAAAGCGAGAGCTTAGCGCCTGACGAACTGGAGAGCGGAGCACGCTGTGGTGCTTTACCCGCTATGCTGCTGCGAAGGCGATTAGCCTTGGATAGTACTTTGGCTCTAGCTTCGCGGCCATGAACCCTGCGCGTACGCTGTGGTACAGTAGCTTCGCTCATGAGAACGAGGCCGGCGCAAGGCGTTGCTGCTCTTGAATTGGGCGACGGTATGATTGCCGTCGTGACTTCGCGACTGGCAGCATTGTTGGAGCAGACATGCATCTTTCCTTTTTCTTCGCGAGAGAGACGCGGTTTTGGCGTAGCTACACCTGAGGCTCTGCCCAGAGACTTCTATTTAGGCCTCCACATCCGCTTTGGCAGAGGATACTTAGGTTCGCAAGGAACCTGATTAGCCACACGCGAGGCTGAAGGGTGTTGGCAGAATTCTGTTTCTAGTTTCTATTTTGAAACCTTAGCCGTGGAGACCTTCCTATGCTTTCGTGCTCGAAGCATTAGACCACCCCCGGAGAGTACTTCTTCAAATCTTCCTTGGTCGAATTGAACGACCAGGTTCTCGAAAGTGAAGGACTTGGACTGCGGGCGTGCTTCCTTGTTGCGCCAGAGAACCGTAGTAGGTTCGCAAAGAACATTTTCTGTCTCCGCAGAGACTTTCCTTGAAGATTTAGCCAGAGAGGCTCTGGCTACACCAGCTTTTCTGAATTCAGAGTTAGATCCGAAGGTCTGTTCGTCGCTTTGCGACACTTGATTCTCGGCAGTGGAGAATTTAATCCCCAGCGGAGTCGCCATCTTGTTTTCCATCGATTTGCAAAGGGGAAAACTTACAATAAAAAGTTGAGGAGCTAAATTACAAGTATTCTAAAAGATTACAAGTAGATCTCCTCAGAGATTCTGGAGAAGTGTGCCGATAGGAGTCTGGTCAGCGCGCGACCACTTTGTCCCTTTGACGATGCGAGCGATGAGATTCCCTTCTCGCCTGGTTCGGGGAATCAGAGAACAGAGGGTTGGTAGAACCCTCTTGCTACTTCTCAAAACCGCCTTCAATTAGGAATTCCTTCTCGCCTGGTTCTGGAGATTCCTTGAGAAGAAGGTATTAGGGTATTAGCACCCTGATTAGAGAAGTAATTCTCTAAAAGTCTCTGAATTCTTGTGCCCACGGTGTGTCGTGAAGAAGTCTCTGCTTGTGGAGTCCTCTCTCTTTTTCAGAAGTCGTCCTCTCTCCTTGTGAGCCTCTGGTGGGCTATTTATAGGGAGAGCAAGGGTATAATTGTCCCTTGAAAATATAGAAACAGATTGAATCAAATCTGTTTAAATCTAGAAAGTAGCCTTGCTGCGAGGCTAGAATCAGCTTCTGCGAAGCTAGAAATGGCAGGTCGGTTGATCCTCCTGATCCGTTTTGATTCTTTCCATATAGTTGAAAGATCTCTCATGATCCTCTTACTCGTTTTAGAAGAGTCAAGAGATTGTGGCAATCAACTGCCAAATTTGATCTCAGATTTGATCTTGATTGGATTTGATCTTGATCCCAATTAGATCTGATCTCATCTGGAGATTTGATTGGTCAAAGGTTGACCATAGCAGACCAGCAGTGGCGCTGCCCGCTTTGAACTCACAGCGGAGCTGGAGGCAGTATCTGGCGAAGTCAGAAGAAAGCTCTTCGGCGGAGCTAGATGTCGTCTGTGGCGAAGCTACCGCATACCCTTTCTGCGCAATTGCGTGTGGCTTCAGGCGGATCTAACTCTCTCTGCGGAGTTGCGCTTTAGCAGTTCAGGCGAAGCTATAAGTTAGCTTCCTGGCGGAGCTTTGAATGGCTTCAAGGCGAAGTTGGATGATCTTAGCCTCTCAGGCGAGGCTATCCCTTTGGGCTCATGTGATGCTAAGTGGTAGCATCTTAGACGTTCTGAGGTCTGTTCAGAGACAATCCGGGCTCACTGTCTGCTTGACTGGATCAGTGGAGTCTAAATTGCTTCCTTGTCCCTTGGAGATGGGTGAAAACTGGTCGTCAGCTTGTCTGTCACTCGTCTTTTGTAAATGTCAACAAGTTTAGACATTGTTCAGGCCAGTAAGAATCTTGTCTTTTTTAAGTGTCAACAAAAAATAGTACTAACACTATCAATAGACACAATGTGATTCCGACCTTTATTCTTGATGACAAGAAACTTGATGTCGATATGCTCCGACTTTGCTGAACTCTTGTCATTATTGCAGTAGAACCCTATTACTCTTATTGTCACATTGTAGTTATAATGGCATCTCGACTAAATCCACCATCTTACTGTAATCAGGAAAATGTAACCTGAAGTGGACTTCCTATTGTCGATACATTCAGCATAATCTGAATTTGTGTATCTGATCATCTACAACTGATCAGATTTCATGTATTCTTCTGTAGATATTGCATTACCTTCTTGGCAGTCTTCCCATGGTCAATCTCAGAATTGATCAATTATCTACCAAGTTTCTCAACCGTATATGCTATGTCTAGACAGGTATAAACTTGAGCATACATCAGACTTCTAACTGCCGATGCATATGAATTGTCTTTCATTTACTCTTTCTATAGGTCGTTCTTGGGACATTGGAGTAGACTCAACTTATCCCCCCTAGGGTCTTCATGCCACATCTATCTGGCACCTCATCGATATAGGCCTGATAAACCTAATATTGTACGTATCCTGTCACGTTGAATCTGGATGCTTATTACAAAAGAAACGTCTCAAAGATCTTTCATCTTAAAATTATTTGAGAGAAAACTTTTGGTCTCAAGTAAAAGAGCCATATCGTTACTTGCTAGTAGAATGTTATCCACATATAGCACAAGAAATATAAGTCTACTCTCTTTAAATTGATGATAAATGCATTGATTATCTATATTCTCCTTAAAACTAAAATCAAATATTACTTGATCAAATTTCAAATACCATTGACGGGATGCTTGCTTTAAAGCATAAATATATTTCTTTAATTTGCAAACTAAATATTATGAACCTTTTGCTTCAAAATTGCCTGGTTGCACCATATAGATTTCTTCCTTAAATGTCATTATTAAGGAAGACAGTCTTAATATCTATTTGGTATAACTCCAGGTCGAAGTGGGCCACTAGTGCCATGATAATTCTAAAAGAATCCTTCATGAATAGTAGGGAGAAAGTCTCGTTATAGTCAATGCTCTCTGTTTGAGCGAATCCGTTTGCGATAATACGTGCCTTGTACCTTTCGATATTGCCTTTCGAATCCTTCTTGGTTTTGAACATCCATTTACAACCAATTAGTTTCTTTCTTTTAGGTAACTCTACTAAATCCGAAACATCATTGTCCTTCATGAATTTTAACTAATCTTTCATGGCATTTGATTATTTAAAGGAGTGAATGCTGAATTTTGCCTCATTCAAGAATATAGGATCATCCTCCAGCCTTATGTCAAACTCATGCTCTTGGAGATAAACTATATAGTCATTTGCATGGTTGATCTCCTCTCTCTAGTTGATCTCCTAGGCACTTGTGGTTGAGAATTTTCAGGTTCTACCTCATCAGGAGAATCTACTTCAGTATGAACTGTATATGTACCTTGTAAGTGTACAACTGTATTTTCTTACTGAAGTGGAACAATTACTTCATTATTTAGAATAATTATCATGAGTATAACAGCTATTCTTCTTCAAATATGAAATCCTTATATAGTTGACTCCCACTGTGCTGAATATCCTCAATAAATTTAGCATTATCTGTCTCTATTATGTTCTTAGTGGAGGGACAGTAAAACCTAAAACCTTTATACCTCTTAGAATACCCTACGGATAAACAACTAACTATTCTTGAGTCCAGCTTCTTCTCATATGGTTTATATGACCGAGCTTCTGCTGGACAACCTCAAACATATAGATACCTAATACTGAGAGATTTACCAGTCCATAATTCATATGGGATTTTAATTACTGTTTTGTTAGGTACTCTATTAAGGAGGTAGACAACTGTCTTTAAGGCTTCACTCTATAATGATTTGGTAGAGTAGTGTGAGCTATCATACTTTTAACCATATCCTTTAGTGGGTGATTTTGTCTTTCAGCAACACCATTTTGATTAGGTGTCTCTAACATGGTGTACTAAGCGATAATGCCATACTCTTTCAGAAATTTACAAATGGTCCTGGACATCTACCTAATCGTCGTATCTGTCATAGTACTCACCACCACGATCAGATCTAACGGCTTTAATCTTTCTATTCAGTTGATTTTCAATTTCAGCTTTATCGATTTTAAACATGTCCAGTGATTGAGATTTCTCATGAATCAAGTATAGATACTCATAACGAGAGTAATCATCTGTAAAAGTGTATGAAGTATCTGTGGTCTTTTCAGAAAGTTGTAAGGAATGGGCGAATGTTTGTATACACCAAATCTAAGAGTCCTGAACTCCGTCTAGCACCAAACTTCCTAATGTTTCTTTAATTAATGTTCACTTAGTGCCTAGGCTATTCACATATAAAGATTCAGGATATAAAGCATGAAGTTTTAATTTATATAGCCATCAATCAGAATTTTAGCACCAACAATTTTAGATTTGAAAAGTAGACTAAGCATTTCATTATCAAGAGTGATAGTAAAACTAAATATGTCTAACAATGAAATAGAGATACGATTTTGCCTAAAGGACGGTGCATATAAACTCTCATCCACATCTAAAACAAAAGGCCAGAATCTAATCTAAGGCTACAAACTCCAACAGCTTCAACTGCAACTTTATTCCCATCACCCATGTATGTATCGCTCAGCTGGGTTGGGCCTCCTTTGGGTTTGATAGTTCCGCATTGAATCGCTTATGTGAATTATCTATCCACCATGTATTGGGTGGCACTAAAGCTAAATTAATTTCAGAACAAACATAATTATGATATATACCTTTCTTAATTAGCCATTTCTGATGCTTTATGCATTCTGCTTGAGGTGGCCTACTTTCTTGTAGAAGAAGCATGCAATGACCTTAGGTTTTTTCTTCTGCACTTTACCACTTAGGATCAGTAACTATAGTGGTGTTTATGTTCCTCCTTTTAGTTATATTTTTCTTTTCTTATTAGAAGTATTACCCTGATGCTAAGTGAGCACTTTCAGTCTTTTCTTATTTCAATCTCTCTTCTTTCCGGACACACTGACTGATGAGCTCAATGAGACTCCACTTTTCACTTTGAGCATTATAAATAATCTCGAAAAAAGTTATATTGTGTAAGAAAAGAGATCAGAATGAAATATACTAGAATCTCTTCAGAGAGTTTCAATTTCAGTGCCTTTAGTTTAGAAAGAAGATTGGACATTTTCATAATGTACTCCTTTATGTTTTCTTTGTTATTATAACGCATATTTATCAGTTTGCTAAGTTGCATGCTAGCCTCAACTTTATCTGATTTAATAAACCGGTCGGCTACTTCAGCTGGAAAACTCTTAGCACTAACTTTATCAGGCATAGAACCCTTAATAGTTATAAGAATAGAATATTTTATGACAAGTAGACACATCATATTGGACCTCTCTCACTTATCATAATTGGTCTTTTGTTTAACTGAACTTTTATTAGTGATAGTAGGGTTTCATCAGTCCTTAAGGTGTAGTCTAGGTCCATGAATCCAAGAACGATCTTTTACGTGGTCTTACCACTTTTTAAAGCTTGTACCATTCAATTTAGACTACATAAGTGTACAATTTCTCATCAATTTAACATAAACATTGCATTTAACAAAATTCTACTGTAATAGGCATAAAATATTTAATTTTCAGAAAATGCAATCAGTTTAACCGATTGAGCTGTCGGTCAAACTTTCAGAACAAGTTGTATCTCTATATGCCAACATTGTATTAGCCAATATAGATACCCTAAAGTCTAGGTCCTATGTAAGTGAACAACCTTCCTTTGAGCTGATTGTCCCTTTATAGGATGGTCCTAAAGTTTAAGTTATTTATATCGACCATATAATATATGTAATGACCTGCCATAATGACAACCTTTCTTTGGGACGATGGCCACACGCATGGGCCACACAAATCTACGCATCTGGATTCTTGGTTCTTCATCGGACTAGTTGATGAGGGTAATGCAATATGGGCCTCAATGTGACAACCATCCTTTAGGCTGATTACCACAGACCAAGGTTCTCCCACTAGCATTACTCACATCCGTGCATAATTCGGCCAATTAATAGTCTTCTTTTGGGTCGGTTATTGTCCGCATGAACTATTTACACAATTAAATAAGCTCTTTTAAAAATTCTTTAACTTGAACATGCTTATATCTTTATCTGTGTGTTATCAACTGTAGTAATCATCAATATTCCTTATGCTAGAGCAATAAATATTGATGAAGCGGAAGCATGTAAGAATACTATAACCATGTTAAATAAACACTTCAATGCCTTATTTATGTCAGCTAACTATTATTTTGTCATGTCTAGTGTCTGTGATACTGTAATGCTCGTCAAGACTTTCGAAACGTAATTTACAAGCTCAAAACAGAGGTCGGATGAGCCCGTAATGGTTAATTGAAGTTTCTCTTGAAAAACGGGTATGTAATGCTTATCGAGTTTGAATCAGACCCAACCTGCAATGGTTAAGTTATGAGTTTCCTTCATGGGTCAGATTTAATAAACTGAATAAAACCCGATTAGTTTAATGTGGGATTGATTGAGATTATGTTTCTTTATTTGATTAGAATTCTACCCCAAAATTTCTTAATAGACTAGAATTCTATCTCAACCCTATAACTCAAATCAATCTCAACAATCCCAATTAAAATTTAATATGATATTAATTAGGAGCAAGTTTCTTTATTAGATTAAAAAAATTCTATCTCTAAAATTTTTAATCCTAATTAATCTTATAATATCACATGATTAGGAAACCCAAAATAATTAACCTTTTTTTTGCTGTGTTTTGCCACTGACCACCGCCGACCCATGGTGGCCAGTGGGACGTGCGACAGCAGCGGCTGCGGGCCCAGGCAGGGCTCGCCTGCATGCAGGCAGGCTCCTCTTGCCTGCAAGCAAGCGCATGCATGTGCCACCTGCATGCATGCAATGTTTTGCATGCATGCAGTGTGAACCTTTTTTTAACTCTTTTAAATTTTTTGTTTAGTTTAAAAAACAGAATTAAAAATAATAACACAGAAAAATTCTGAAAAATATATACATAATTCAATTTAATCAACTCAATTTAATTCAAAATAATTCTTTATTGAATTAAATAAAGAGACCGACTGTATTTTTAATAGATTGAGATTAAAAATTTCTGTAGAACCTGATGATCGATAAGGAGGAGGCTCTGATACCAATTGTTGAATCTAATAATTATTCTATACAAGATCTCATACATGTAATAGCCTCTTTATGAAGATCAAAAGGAAAGAGGATTTGGCATACCTGATTCTATCATGAAAGGGATGTCGAAAGTTACACGATCTCGAGGACGCTGGAGTTGAGGGAGGAGATTCTTCTCTCCAGCCTTCCTGATCCTTAGAGGAGATGAGAGGCATCTAAGAGAGAGATAGTCATAATAGATTGGTTGGTGGTGGAGAGGGAATCCAACCCATGATATCTATAGCATCAAGGAATCCTAGTTCAACTCATTATATATCTAGACCTTTGATTGATAACACGAGTTCCACACGTGTAGATGAGTCCCACATCTTAATTTTGATACACTCATGGCTAAGTGTAATTGAAACGTGTTTAGACCCAAACTATCAGGCTTGATCAATTCTTTATTGGGTCAAACAACATAGGCTTATAGAGATGGGTGTATAAATTCAATTAGACTTGTGTAGGCTCAAATTAATTTAGACTCTATTCCAAATAAGTCTAACATGTTGTTGTTAGCTGGAACAACCTTCTGATTATCCTTATGGTATTCTTTCTAATTTCTTTTTCTTGAGGTCTCCTTTCTTGAAACTTTTCTTATTGGCAGCATTGATAGAGAGTTTTTTTAATATTTGACTGAAGAGTCAAGTGTGCATATTCAGTCTTACCTTTCTTGCGATGCTCTTCTTCAGCAATACATGTGGCAATCAGATCATTCAAACTCCATTTCTTTTCTTGATTCTTGTAGTGAACCTGAAGCATCTCAAAGCTTTTCGCGAGAGAAAACACCACCAAGTGAACCATCAGGGTGTCATCGATATATAAACCAAGCTCCCGAAGCTGAAGAACTAGCTTGGAAATCTTGAGGATATGCATCCTCACATTTTCACTTTCGTCATATTTTAGAGAAAGGAGTTGGCACAGAAAGCTATATTGCCTGCTTTAGATAGACCTTTCAAACTGATGCTTGATGACCATAAGCAAATTCTTAGCATTCGCCTTCTCAGAAATTTCACTACTCATAATAGGCTATAGAAGACTTAATTATGAGAATGCTCATCTTGTTGGCCTTAACCCATTTGTCAATGGGTACTTGAGTTGTTGCCTTCTTCGCATTAGTAGTCGTTGTAGGATCTAGAGATGATGATGAATTGAGGAAATATCTCTGTTGGCAACAATCGATCTAAAACACAAGTCAACACAAACTAAACAAGAAGGATTAATCG
Source organism: Agave tequilana (assembly GCA_038442645.1). Taxonomy (NCBI): domain Eukaryota; kingdom Viridiplantae; phylum Streptophyta; class Magnoliopsida; order Asparagales; family Asparagaceae; genus Agave; species Agave tequilana. The sequence continues at coordinate 76,122 of JAVJIF010013057.1, read as the reverse complement.
TTAAGCAAATAAATAACTTGCAATTAAAGGAAATCAAATCTCAGAAATTGACAAACGCAAACAAAGAGATTTATCCTGGTTCGGTCCTTGTGACCTACATCCAGTCCCCAAGCCACCCGCTTGAGATTTTCCTTTAACCTTGATTTTGCCACCCAAAATCAATACACCATGTACACCACTTGACAAATCCCCTTCGCCAAATGTATACACCTTCTCTTCCACCAAGAGAACACCTTCTCTTCCAAGAGAATACCTTCACCTTGTACAACTGCCTCTACAACCAAGAAGCCTCCTGTGTACAATGATTTGCTTTGAGAATTATAATACTTTTCCTATAGCCTTGGTACTGAATGTGTATGTGGACAAGGTTCAGTATAGGAAACAAGAACTTCAGAGAATCTTCACAATGGAAATGTCTTTTGGTGAAGAACTGAAGTGGGAAAAACAGTTTTCAGGTTTGCAGATTTTTGGCTTTGGAAAACTGATAAAATCTCTTGGTAATTGGCCTTTGGTATAACTTCCCTATTTATAGCTGAAGACTAGGGTTAGTTAGGGAGTTATTGGTGCAATTTGAATCAAAGGAACGTTGAAAACAGTTGCACAAAAGACCAGATAATGAAAACTGTCCAACAGTCAGAAACTGCCTATAGTCGACTTGGGTTCTGAGTTAGTCGACTAGACTAGGCAAAATTTCCACTATTAGTCGACTTGGTATGGCTATTAGTCGACTAAGGAAGTGTCGGTTGACAGACAGGTTTCAGTTTAACTACTTCAAGTCGACTGCAACTAACAACTAGTTGACTTGACCAGGGATTAGTCGACTAGGGGACTCTTATTAGTCGACTACAAGATGTATTAGTCGACTTGGTTTTACTGCTGGTCGACTAATAAAGAAACAAAGAGTTGGGTCAGATATTGGACACAATATTAGTCGACTTGGACTTTGGGATAGTCGACTACAAAGATGATTAGTCGACTATACATGGACTATAAGTCGACTAATGGATCAATGAAGTGTGTGTTTGTGTCAAGGCTTTTACATGCTATTTCAACTTTACAAACCACACTCTATCAACTCTCCTTGGCACATCTTGATCATGTAGAACTCTTGATTCTTCATTTGTTTAGAGCTCCAAATGTCATGCATCGCAAACGTCTTCATCGAAACAGGTTCCAACAGTCGTTGGGTCAATAATGGGCTTGTCCTCAGTCAGCACAAAATCATAGTTAAGAAAACCCAATACTATCTGGAGTTTCATCTCCCAGGTTGAACAGTTGGATTCTGTCAGGGTTTCTATTCCAGTCAAGTGTCTCTGGATTAAGGTGAGATCCATAACTGTAGCGAAAATAAATAGTATACTGGATTAATATTCATTGTGCATAATAAACTAATGTGAATATATCTGCATTAATTATTTACTGTCATGAGCCTATCCGGGGTTAGGATGGTCGAGTCTGAGTGGGATTATGTTCATGGTTTATGTCTTTTTATTCTGCGGGTCCCACAATTAATAATTTAACTTTACCTTTGGGCAATGACTAATTATGATTGCATCTAGTTGATGATAAAATCATACTCAAGACTAGACTGATCACGTTTGGTTCAATTACAGACACTTCCTATCCTTTAGGCTTAGGGTTATTCTAATCTTCCTTACACGTGGAGTCTATCTTGTCCTACAAGGTAACTAGGTTACCTAAAAATTCTATAGTCACTTTGGGTAATATATAGAATTTTTAAATAACTCAGCACCAATGTCAATTTTATTGACTCACAAAGGGGATCCCAAAATAAGAGAAACATAATATGTTACTAAATAGTCTACTTTTGGGGAAATCTACTTAGTCATATTAGGTTTTACTCAAACGATCGTTAATCTTATCTCACATAAATCTTATTGGAGATATTGTATTTTATGGAATGTGATAATATTTTTTTTTACCTATAAAACTTTAGTGACAACCCCCTTTAATTGAACACAAGTAATGATATTCACATTCACAATATGATCATAAAAAACACATTTATCTTAAGCTGTCAAAAGCTTTACTGAGGTTGTCGATTATATAGAAAGAAAATTTTAATTTTTGCCTGACTAAGGATTCTTAAAAAAAAAAAACCCTCCAAATGAGAATTTCTTATTCAAGAAGACTAAGATACATTAAGTTGCCAGGCCAGGCTCAATTTAAATAGACTATGTAAACATAAACAATCACAATCAATGTATCTGAATTCAAAGGCATGTACGCATGATCCTTCTGATTGTTGAGAACTATATTTTTGAAATGAATTTGGAACTTACGAACAAGAAATATCAAACGGTTCAGATTAGAATCACTAGTTAAAAAACATGTGCATGATACATGTGACAATAAAGGAAATTGTCCACAGAAATTAAAAGGTATATGTGCATTATGCCCTTACTTTAATAAATATTCTGATGTAACTTTTATATAAAATTTTCCCATCAGCTGTGCTACTCAAAACACCAAACTTCCTTTTTATCCTGACGTCTCAACAGATCAACTAGAAATGTACACGTGGAATATAATAGAGTATGTGGGGAGAAGAGATCTCTGAGGCGGCGCCAGAGGCTGAGCACCACCAAAAAATTGGCCCCAGGGCGCCCAAACCCTCACGAGCGGCTGGATATATTTGACGATTAATGAAATGAAATGCAGCAGATAATCCAAAAGTTGGCTGGATATATTTGCTGTTGCTGAATCTCTGGATCGTCGACTTCCTCGACTTACCCTCTCCTCTTCCTACAGTGATCTACCACAACCCTTGCTCTTTGTTGTAAGTGTTGTATGCCTCTCGTGAGAGAGGTTGTAAGGAGTCAATCTTGTAGGATCACAACTTATAGGAGTTGAGGCTCCAAGTTGATCCAAGAGGAATCGTGACGTAGGTGTTACGGCTCTAACAGGTGATATTGCGAGATCACGATTGTAAACATATTTCAGTTTCGCGAACCGATTATAGTGCTTACATATCCACAAGAGTTGGGGACGAGGTTGTACATCAGTGGATCGAAGTTCAAAAACAAATTCAGCGTGCTTGCGGAGTTTACTCATTCTTGACTCTATCTCTTTACTCTTTACACTTGCATTTATATATGCTCAATAAATATTATATCTGTTTATAATTGCATACCATTTGAGATTAAGTGTATTTGTTGTAAATAATTTTTAATTCCTACATAATTGATTAACATCACATATTCACCCCCTCTCTAAGTGATTTTTAGGAGAATTGTTAAACTTTGGAAATGAAAAAGAAAAAGACTATTATCATTAGCCTCATCAGAATGTTTTTTCCCCTTGCAGTGTTAATAAATTAGATTAATCGGTCGACAATCGACCGATTAATCCTATTCGGAACTCCATTGCATAAAAATGCATTAATTGCTCGCATTAATTGTTTGACTAATTGGCAGATTAATCGCATTAGTCATTCACATAAAGAGAAATCGCTCGCATTAATCGTTTATGCTTCTATTTCATATCTGACACGGATTCACACTCTATCTAATAAAATAAAAATTATGGTTTGATTTGCCTGCCCTCAATTGGAACCTTGTATCAAATCTCTCTCCTCACGTTACCTCAGCAACTTCGAGCCACTACGACAACTTGCAGCTGTGATAGCGACGATTTTTGGCTATTTAGCTGCATGTTGCTCTTTTTGTTTGCATGTGGATCTGATGAATGATGGATCTATATTGATGATATACATATTTACCAAATGGGAAAGACTGAAGAGGTTGTGTTACTTGTGTATGCAAAATAACCAGCATATTGTACAAGACTACAAGTTATTTAAAGCATTTAAGAAAGTAGTTTTCATTGTACGTGTTGAAGAGGTAGAAATCAATTAAATATATTAAAATATTCAATTCTGATTAATCCCTGCATATTCCTTGCTTAATCCGATTAACTATTATTCAGGATCGCACATTTAATGAATATAACTCTGCCCCTTCTGTGGATTGCAAATCTCATAGGAAATAAGATCTTATCTGCTCCGTGTTTGGTTGGAAGGAAGTAGGCGGAAGTAAGGAAACGGGTAAGTATAATTGCTCACTTTCTTATCTATCCAAACACCGAAAAAGAAAAATAAGAAAACTCTTTTTCCTTTTCTCTTTTCTCTTTTACACAACCATTTTCTCACTTAAAGGGTGTTACAGTTAATTTTGTGGTCATATAAATCTCATTTGTAATAAGTTATAGCACAAAAAAGTTAATTTTTTGATCATGTAAATCTCACTTGCAATCTAATTACATTCCATTTTTTATTTTAATATTATTTTACGGTCAACTTTGTAGTTAACTTTTTCACTTCTACTTCTACATTACTATCTAAACACCGGAAAAGACATAACATTTTTTGAAATCACACTTCCCATAAACATCCAAACACCGAACAACTTACTAACCAATTCCCAAGTTCCAAAGGGAACTATTACTACTTCCTCCCTTCCTTACTTCCACCCTTAACCAAACAGACTCGATATCATTCCTCATGTTTCACTACATCTGAGATTGATTTTGAAAATAAGACTTTTTGCTTCCATTATTGAGTAACAAGTTCTGTGGTATCCTTTATCTTTATCTTGCCCTAGAGTATTGTATACAAATTTAAGAAATATATGAAAAGAAAACATTATGAAACAAAAAAGGGATATTGTTATGTCAATCTATTTTTTTACCGTATTAAAATTTATTCTCTTTTTTAGCCTCCTCTCTTGTGCATGCATGCTTCATTTCCGGCCTGCTTCCTCGCTGGTTTAGATGTATCTATCAGTTTAAGATATTCATTGCCTATGGTATTTAAGTCACTTTCTTTAATCAAATCCCATTGGATTTGCTAATAACAAATAATTATTCCTTAGTTAACCTTAAGTGGCCCACGAATTTTGTAAAATTTTCTTTTGTTGTTTAGCGCCTCAAAATTTTTTAGATCATTGTAACTATATGAGAGGGTTCTAGGGTAAAAGTTTCATTGTTGTAACTACTAGTTTCATCTATTAATCTCAGAATTGATCATTTCTATCTCATTGCTTTTTCATAGGTCTCAAGGTGCCTAAACAAGATTCCATATAAACACATCTTTCACATTTTGGCACCATGGACCACCAGACAAATTGAAGTGAATTTTGACTTTCCTTTTGCTATTTTGGTATTCAACGAGTCCATTTTTTGTAGTTTACCATACATTAGTAAGCAGTTCAATAACTCATATTTTCTCCCAATTTTTGGACCAAGAAAATTGCAAACAATGTCCATTTCAAACTTGTATTTGAAATCACAGCCCATTTGATTCAAATAAAATTCAACATAGACCCCCAAAAACTAGCACAAACTAGTTATGTTAAGTGCAATTGGTTTTAGTTAGTGGGGCCTACTTTTGCAAGTGTTTTCCTATGCCTCAAGAGACAAATACCTGGGAAGAGCCTGGTCACTTCTATGCATATTGTTTTAATAATAATTAAAAGAAAAGATACTTCGAAGGAAGGTTCAAAGTACCCTCTCTTTTTCCCACCTCATCAAAGCCACTTTCTCTTCCTTTTCTTTCCTTCTCCAAACATGCACCTCAGCATGCATTTCATTAAAGTCACTTTCCCTTCTTTTTCTTTCCTTCTTCTCCAAACATGCACCTCATCATACATTTCGTTTGTAATTAAGAATCATTATATATTTAAGAGTCATTATGTAATTAAGAGTTGTTACTTAATTAGCAGTTATATTACTACATTTCATTAAAAGTTCTATTTTTATTGAGAGTTGTAATTATATTTGCCTATAAATAAGATTATACTATCTCCCCTTTCTCAATATTCTTTATATTCTCATTGTATCATAATCCTAATATTCTCTATTTTTCGCAACCTTCACCATCGTTATCTCAGCTCACCATCAAAACATCACCATCACCATCTTCTTTCTTCTTCAACATTTTCTTTTTCTATTTCCTTCTTTCAAATCTGATTTGAATTCAGATTTGTAAAAAAAATTACTATTTACGATGAACAGTACCACCGCGTAAGCTCATGTTGTATTGGGTTGAAGCTTGGTTTAGTTTTTATTTGAGCGTCTTTGTAATTTTAGAGGGTTTTTTTTGCTTGTTTTGTTAGTTTTAAGTAACGGTTGAAGAGATGAAGCCAACAGTTTATAAGTTTATATCTAGAAAGATCACTAACAGAAAGTTGAATGTTGATAACTTTCTACAGTTAAAATGAGTTATTGAGATTCATGTTACTATGAGCGCTAAAAATTACCACCTGACTGACGATTCCCCGATCCAAAGACACAGACTAGAAGAGCTAAATATCACCATCCTGAATAGCATAGAGCCACGCGGCCAGGATCTACTTCTAAATTGTAAGACTGTAAAGGAGATATAGATCTATTTGGACAGGTTATATTCAGGGGAAGCAACCTGAGTCTAGCCTATGATGTTATTCATGAGTTGTTCAGAATTAACCAGGAGAGTCAAATGTTGGCTCGGTTCTATGCTGACTTTAACAACTTTCTGACAAAGTCAAGGGGAGTTTTTCTATTACAGGTGATGTGAGTGAGATGCAAGAGAAGTGGAAAAAATTGATGGTTGTTGTTTTCTTAGAAGCACTGCGCCTAGAATTCTCGAAGGCTCGACCAAATATTGGCAGGTTCACTGTCAAGTCACTTGAGGATATGTATCACTTACATGAAGTTGTTCCTTTAAGGTCATAAAATCTGGCTAGGTGGAGTCTCAGGCTCGTTTTGCTCGTGCTATTCAAGGCAAAACAACATGAGGTAGAGGTCGTGGGAGTCATATTGTTGGCCCAAAGGCCTATCACTCTAGTTTTGATGATGATTAACTCATGTAGTTATAGTACTAATGATCTTGTGGTTATATTTTACGATCAAGATCTTAGTAGGTGTTTAGCTTCAACAAAGGAGTTTTTAGGAGCTAACACATGTGTTGGCCCAAAGGCCCATCACTCTAGTTTTGATGATGATTAACTCATGTAGTTATAGTACTAATGATCTTGTGTTTAATTAGTCTCAGATTTATGATCAAGATCTTAGTTGGTGTTTAGCTTGAACAAAGGATTTAGAGTCAAGTTTTGGAGCTAGCACGGTTTGATTCAAGAGCTTGTGCATCAAGACCACATCAAGTACTCAAGAGAAGTCTAGCTCATTGGATCAAGTTTGGACCAAGTCAAGAAGGAGAAGAAGACTTCAAGTGAAGACTTCAAGAGGAGACTTGTGTCTAGGTTTGTTTTGTTAAGATTTTATTTTTAGATAAAATGTAAAGATAGAATAGTTGGTGGATTGCTCAAGTACATTCACACACACACTCAAGATTTATTTGTGTTTTCATAAAAGGATTTTCATTTTGGAAAAATACCATTTTGGTTTTTGGAGTTTCAAGTATATATGTTTTAACCAAAACCAATTTAGTGTTTTATTGTCAAAAATATAGATATTTCATCATGTATGTGTAGTGGATCATATCCATACACGCTAAGCTTAAAAGTGTTTAAAATATCTTGTTTTTGTATTTGGAGAAGTTTTGAAAAAATGTATTTTGAAAAAATACAGATTTTGTTTTGAGCCAAAATTTCTAAGCTACAAAATAGTTCAAAATAAACATGTATTGATTTTCTCTCAAACATGTTTGTTTATCAAAGTATTATACTGAATTTATTTTTGTAGATTTTTAGACATTTTATGGGATTTTATTTAAGTCAAAAAGCCAACTTTTTAATCCCTATAATGTTCTGTTCTGGCTTCTGTTGGTTGACCGGGCCGGTCGACCGAGTCAGGAGTCGGTCGACCGAGGTGCACAGAACGTGCACGCCAGTCTGGCTGGAGGGTCGGTCGACCGACAGAGAGTTCTGCTCTCTGTTCCAGGCCACGGTCGACCGGGCTGGTCAACCACTGCCCCAACGGTCAGAAATATGAACGTTGGCGGTCGACCGGGCCGGTCGACCGACAGCCGTCCAGGCTGCAGTTTTGCCCCAACGGCAAGTTTTTCTAGCCTATAAAAGGGAGGCTCCCATGGACTGTTTTGAACAAGATTTTTAGTGGATTTTGAAGCTAGTTTTTCCCACTCTTTTAAGAGGTTTTCTCCACTTGTTTAAGAGCTAAATGCTTCCATTCAAAAGGAGAGTTTATCAAGAGTTTTAAAAGTGTTTTCCAAAATTTTGATTGAGAAAAAACAGAGATATAGTTTAAGGGTTAGAAGGATGTTATCTGAATGGGTGTGTGTCTCTATCTTCCACAATATATCCGCGGTAGCAAGGGCTATGCAGGTCGAATCCACAAGGAGGAATGCGATAGAAGCTTTTCGGAACGATTTTCTCTAATAGTTAGCTTGGAAAAAAGGATATTGATTATAAGAAATAGTTTTAGAAGTATAGTTTATTAATCATCTATTACAATCAAAGTATTATTCTAAAAGAATAAACATCATATTGAATAAAGAATTATCTACCCTAGGGTTGAGAATAAAGAAAGATGAATAATAATGTTGTAAACTCTAATTCATGTGCACTAATAAAAATCAAACTATAATTCATCCTAATTTCAAAGCATAGCATAAGAAAAGTCTACTTAACATTATGCTATCAAAGTATTTAGATATGAACTATGAATAACCATTTAAGAAGTGCAACTTAAATTAGTTAAACTCAATTATTAATTTATCTTCAAGAAAACCAATTTTAATCCTAGGGTTTTTAATAATACATATCAATCAATTCATCTTTTAACTAAACTAGAGTTGATCTAGAGATTAGCAAACTATAAGTTTTAATTATTTAAACATATATTTATTTTTTTTATTTTTATTATGAATAATAAAGGTTGCATGAAAATTAAAAGAAGAAAAACAAATAAGCTAAAGCAGAAAAATAAATTGAATTGCAAAACAAGAAAAGTAAAAAGAATAAAGAACTTTTTTATTGGATGTCACTGGCCAATTACAAAGCTCTTCTCCTTCTTTAAAATAACAGAAACGAAAATACAAGAAATTTGGAAAGAAAGAGGATCTACAGGAAACCCTAAATTTGAGCCTCTCAGATCTACCCTTCCTCTGTTGCTATACAGGGGTATTTATAGGAGAAAACTAGAGGGATGAGAAGTGTATGAAGATAGGAGGAGCAAAATATCTCTGAATTTGAATTCTTCTTTTATCTCCAAACTTATTTTAACTTATCCGTAGAAGTTCAATTCTATCCTGTAACTTATTATCATGTTGATTGCTGAATATGACTTATCAGCCGACTGAATTGGAAAGTTTGATCAACAAAAGAGTTGTAGTCCTTCAAGTCTTCTTTCTGGAGCATTTTGAATCATCAAATTTGAGTTTTGATAGAGAAAGTTATGATTGAAATACTAAAGGGTGTCCCTCTGAGTCCGAATTAAATTCAGATTTCTCTTCTTTATCTTCAACTTGTGGTGCAAGCAACCTGGTTCAAATAGAAGTCCATCTCTATCCTTAATTAGAATCTTGTTATATCTTTCTCCTCCTCTAGATTTGAATAGTAAGAGTCTCACTTTATCCTTCTCTTTAGCAATCAGGAGTTCTATTTTATCCTTCCTCTTCCTCCCTTAGATTTTAAAATTCAAGTTTAGATTAGGTTAGATAAGGTAGAAACTTCTAAATTACTACAATTAATGTTGCATGTGGCTTGTGGACTTTTTAGGCTTTTGGGATTTAATTAGGCTTCATTTATTTATTTTTTTAATTACTCAAGGCTTGCACACATTAAACAATAAAATATTAGTAGTAGTGCCTAATAAAAGAATAAATAGGGAAATATAATGGTAAATATGATAATAAGCATGCACATTTTACTACCTATCAATATCCCATGTCACCATAATCCGAGCGCATACAACCCGAGTTGCAAAACAACACAACAAATTAAATATTAGCAACTTATTATAATTAGGACCGTCTAAGTTGTAGGCGTCAGTATGCGTCCCATTCCACATACTTCCACTTACAACTTATAAATCAAGTTATCTGAAAACTGATGGAGTTGACGAACCATATTTAGAATGGGTCCCGTACATGCCCGGGACAATGGTCCAGCTGTATCTGGTGCTGAGCCGAAATGTACCGCTAGGTACCGGGACTTATTGTACGCCCGAGTAGGAGTAGAGTATTGCAGATCCCATAGAAATAAGCTTAGGGCTTGTGCATACCCGACAGGAATAAACAGGAGGAGTAGGGGTGCCAGTACACCATACAGAATCCCTGGTGGCTGCCAGGTGCTCCCTCAAGTATGTGACCATGCGTGACTCGATATGACCACCATAAACATGACTATTAATGACCCATCATTTTACCCCAAACCCGATGTAAGTTGTCTTATTATAATTTGTTATGTAATTATCAATTTACGAGAATAGCAAGAGCAGGACACGATCAGGAATTCAGGAGTACATGGGTACATGTATAACGGGAATATAGGTTACCGTATATAATACAAGATAGCAGGTGCAGGATTCCTGTAAAAGTGATAATCACAAGTCAGGGGTTAACATGGTAGATGGCAGGTGATAAGTCATGTCGAAACAGGGGTAGGTGATAAGTGATAACATAACAGGAGCAGGTGTCAAGTAGTAGCATGTCAGGTGATAACGCATCAGCTGTTAAGTGATACAAACAGGTGTCAGGTAATAACAGGTAGATGTCAGGTGGTAGAATGTCAAATGTTAACATATCAAGCATGTGCATAGCAAGTGACATAGCGATAGCTGAGTACAATCAAGCGGGGCTGAGCAAGCTGGAGGAACGAGCAGCAAACAATGTTTAACAGTAGAGCGCCTGGCGAGTTTACCGGGGTGACTGGGCTTAAAGTGCAAGTAGAAAATTCAGCAGCAACTTGCCTAGACGAATTTAGTGGTAAAGCGCTGAGTGCTAAGCATGCCTACCAAGCGTAGCTGAGAGACCTGACAGTCTAAGCCACTCCTCTTTCGAGGAAGTGGGCAAGAGAGCCTGAAGGCTAAAGTACGCTCGGGGTCTAAGCGCACTCTCGGTAACTGCCACAAAACCCATAATGGTGCAGGCCTAAAATCAATTGGGTAGCTAGCTCAGGAGTGGACAGAGCCCGGAGTCGATACGAGAGTACCTGCATGAGATGTTAGTACCATACGAGCATACATATAAGCGTGATAATATCTAGACTACCGTGGAGTGGAGAAGCCTGGAGGCTGATAGGGCCTGGAGGCCGAGTAGAGATTCTGGAGGCTAATGACCACGAATTGTCGGCCACGCATGGTATAAAGCAGTAAAAAGAGTATATCACAGGCATGGTATATGTACAAGAAGTAAACTACCCTAGTACAAGCATTCGAATACAGGATTCAACTCATGATACCGGTTCACGCATACAAGCCGGTACAAATACACAGGACCACTTATACAAATATATCACAAACCCAAATACAGTACATGCTTGACGAGGCGAGGAAAAACACTCTCCTAAAAGATGACTTTACGGAAATGTCGCGCACACGAGTCCCGAAGTGGGAAAATCTCCGAAACAAAATGAGGGCTCGGCCCTAAGGGATGGCCGGCCCTAGAGAGGGTGATCCACCACCATGGGTGGCTAGGGGGTGGCCGGCCCTATGGTTAGAGGAGAGAGAGTATGGGAGAGTGAAATGGAGTTGGTGGTGGTGGATTTTTGGAGGAGAATGAAAAAGAAGAAGATGAAGATAATGAGAAGGATTATATAGGAGCTTGAAATGGTGGTGATGAGGGTGATGTTATGGTGGTGATAGTGATAATGGTGGTGGTGGAGAAGAGTAGAAGAGGTGGTGATGAAAAGGGTGTAGAAAGATGGTGGTGGTGACGTTAGTGTTGTCGTTGAAGTTGTCGCCGGAATGATTGTCGGAAACATCGCCAGGGAGGAGGAGCTCGGCCTCTAGCCCAGCATGGTGGCTGGCCTAGGGATAGGTGGTGGGATGGTGGTTTTGTGGAAGGATTTAGTGGTGGTAGTAGTTTTGGAGAAGGTAAAGGAGAGGGTGAAAGTTATGGTGGAGTTTTGGAGTTTGTGGTGGATTAAATGGAGATGGAGAAGGAAGAAGAAGATGATGGAGTGTTGTAGGTGTTGTTGTTGTTGTAGTGGAGATGAAGGTGGAATGGATGGTGATTAGGGTTTCGATGGAGAATGAAAAGGAAAGAGAAGTAAAAGGGGGTTGTGTTTGGAGTTGGAGTTAAAGGAGAAGGAAAAAGGATTATGGTGAGGGTTTTTTTATTGTAAAATAGAGAGGGGTGAGGTGGCCTTGGCCGACCATGGTAATGGGCGAGGGGAGTTGAGTGGTTTGGGATATTTTGGAGGAGATATTTTGGTGGAAAGGTGTAGAATGTAATGGAAGAATGGAGAATGTTTTAGAATATGGTGGAAGGAAAATGAAGGAAAGAAAAAGGAAAAATAAAAGAAAAGGAAAAAAGGAAAATATTTGATTGGAAGAAAAAGTGAAAATAATTAGTGTGGAGGATTTCTCGGTTTCGGATGCGGAAAACTTTCGGAAAAATACTAGAATCGTCCGAAAATCAAGTATCTCAGAACTACCCGCAAAAATTCTCAAAAATCAAGAATATTATTCTAAGAATCATGATGAAATCTATTTCAAGACATTATTTACGATTTTCAAATTAGAAATCCTAAAATTAACCGCCGATATCGGTGACGCCAGATCTGGCTGAAATCTGTTAAATTTTAAAAATCCCCGAAAAATATATTTAGATAGTAAATATTATTCTAAGAAAATATGTGAAAGCGGATTCTCAAAATTTGACTCTATTTGTAAATTAAAATTTTGGGATAAACTAGCGGTGCAGATTAATCCCGATTTTAGGATTTTTTATAAAAATAATTCAAATAAAACCTAGAAATCATGAAAAATCTATAATATTAGAAAACAGTATTTAAAATTGAAATCGAACAAATCAGTCTACCAAAAATATCAAATCGATCAGTATACTAGGATTGGGTCCCCAGTTCAGACTAATACTGACTCTGAGTTAACGAATCCGAATCCAATGCAAAACGATCATAAATAATTATAAAACAAAAGTAAATATAGAAAGTAAATCGAAAATATGATCTAAAAATTTGAATACGTAGCTAAGTACGTATGCTGCGAACGGGGTGATACACCAGCCTTGGATTTAGCCTCGGGCTTTCTTACGCTCCGTCTGGTAGGAGAGTCTAGCACCCAATGCTTTATCGCTAACTCCGTTCGAACGTAGTTACACCATGAGCGTGGCTTCGCAATGTGCGTTAACATAGCATTTATATGCTTGCCACCCTGTGCGTTTAGTTGCATCACGAGCGATAACCGCATTGAGTGTGATAGCATATAACGCTGTACGCTAGCTTCGCTCCAACGTTACTTAGCTCCGTTTGATTGTTCGCTTTATTGCCTAATCATTATTATTGTTAGATGCCATGATACACTCCCGCTTTGTTCAGCCTGGCATAGCTATATAATAGCGTAATATATTATTATTATAATTATAGTCGTGAAGAGATTGAAATATTTACTTATACTGCTTTTCAAAAACTATATTGTTTTCTTGTATTGTACCAATCTCCTGTATCAGTATCATTTTCCTGTATTGTGGTATATGACAGTTAATATCTGTTTTTCTAATCACTTACCATGCTTTCACTCGATATGCTAATACTTACTATGCTACCACTCGATATCTGACACCTTTATGTTATCACCTGACACCTTTATGTTATCACCGGACTCATTATTATCACATTATGGGAATGTAATACCTAATAACCTGATAGTACTCCTGTTACACATGTAATCCTGATACTCCTGAACCATGATCCTGCTCATTCTTGTATTATGATAATCATCATAATGGTAATAAAAAGGACAACTTATATCGGGTAAGGGAAAACTGATGGACTTCAATCTGTGATTACATTTACAATGGTATAGGCACGTCGTGCAACTATTATACCCCTTCCAGGGCATACAATATGACCATTTCCCCCATTGTGCTTCGCCACAGTTCCCGTACAACACCGGAACATCCTAGACCGTGGTCCCGAGCAGGCATGGGACCCATTGTAAACATAATTCATTGATTTTCTCATCAGTTTTCGATAAACAATCTCGACTTACACATGTATGGATGTAAGTGTGTTGAGATGTACACCAGGATATATACCTAGATATATGGGTCTAACGAGTAATAATAATAAGATACTAATTAATAATTCATCATGTTGTTTTGCAATTCGGGTTATATGAACTCAGGCTACGGTGACATGAGACATAAGGTATATATATATATATATGAGGGTTTTCTTATTTGGGTTATTCCTTCGACATACTAGTCTTATGAAGCCATAAGCTGAGCTTGTACGACTAATTTTTCCCGCATTCAATTTTATCAGTTTTATCAATTTTATGATGATTTCTTAGTTTAGGAGACAACTCGGGTTGTATGAATCCAGGATACGGTGACGTGAGGTATAAGGCATATATATGAAGTTTTTCTTGTTTGGATTATTCTTTCGTTGTACTGGTCTCATGAATCCGTCATTTGGGATTGTACAACTGCTTTTACCATATTTACTTTACTTGATGTCTTATTTCCTGCTCATGTGTGGTCGTGCTCACGACACGATTTTCAATATATGTTTTTTCTGAATTTGAATCCTCTCCTCATCTCCAAACTTGATTTGATGTGGAAATTCAATTCTGATCTACAGCTTGTTGGCATGTTTATTGCTAAATATAACTTATCAAATGATAGAATTAGAAACAGTGATCAACTCAAGAGTTGTATCCCTTTAAGTCGTCTTTTTGGATCATCTTGAATCATCTGATTTCAGTTTCGGTAGCGAAAGTTATGATTAAAATACTAAAATATATCTAGTCTAAATCCAAGTCTAAATTGCTTCATCTCATCCGTTGATCTTCTTTCTATCCATTTATCCTGTTAGATTTTGAATTTCAGTTTTAGATTTTACAATCTATCTTTTTATCCTTAGCAAAGCCGATAGGGTATTCTTTTAATCCGTTTTCTTTGAATTTGGATGATATTATCTCATCTGATTACCCATTCTTCAGATAAGATGGCCTTTAGAATGTCTGGATTTGAATCGATTCCCTTTCTTTTGAACTTTTTGGATTTAATTGGATAAATCTGTCTCTCTCTCCCTTTTCTTTCTTAATTACTTTACACGCCATTAAACATGAAAATATATTAACAGCAGAGTTTTATTTAAATAAAAATGTAGAAATGTGACACATATGATATGAAAACATACAACACACGTGTGTGATCACACCTCCACATCTATCTTTTGCTCGTCCTCGAGCAAAACATCAAAACTAAATCTAAGAATTTATTAGACCACTTTCGTAGGTCAGTGATTGTACTGAGCATGTGCAATAAGCCGTTAAACCACTAGGCTACCCCTTGAGGACAAGTTTTGTCTCGTGAGGGTTTTCAGTCGAGTGCACCCACAAAATTCATAAAAAAAAGAGAAACAAAGTGTTAGTATTTTCGAAAAGCATTTCGAAAAAGAGAGAAAATATTTGAAGTATTATTATAAGAGTTCAAGTAATATATAAGTTATAAGAAAATTAAAATTTTCATTCCTAAACTTAGTCTCTATTCAAAAACTTGTTATCAATCAAGGTAAGAAGTCAAACTGTATTTCTCATCTAGTCTATTATTTTGCCCTAAGTCATATGCGCTTTGGTGACCGTGAAATTTTTATTAAAGGTTCTTTCACTCTAACTCTTATGCCTTATTTTATTTATTTATTTATTTATATTTTTGGTGCTATTATTTCATAGTACTATTAGGCTTTCTAACCTGCTCATGTAATGAGCCTTTCTCGGTGACTCCCAAACCGGACGGTCTTAGGGCACTGGGTGAGAAAACATGCCAAGGACTTAAGGACTCGAGCAAACAAGGCCACAAAATTAAGAATTTTATTATATGGACCACTTTTAGGCGTGAATACTTATACTTTATCAGGCACAAATACCCAGCTTAATCAGAGGATTTTTGATATATATATATATATATATATATATATATATATATATATATATATATATATATATATATATATATATAATATAAGATATAAGAATCTTTATTTTTTAACCATAAGTGTATAAGTGTATAAAGAATGCATATTTCATCAAGGTAAAAATCAAGACTAAATTACTTTTCCAAAATTTTTTCCTAACTTAAGAAATCAAACAAATAATCTTATTTTGATCAAGTATAAGAAATCCTAATTAGGGTTCTCCTATTCCTTAAAACCGACTTAATTTCTTACAAAAAATAGGTCAAAATATTGTTTCTGAAAAAGTTTTTAAAAGCAGAAAAATATTAATTTATTTTAATAATAAAAGGAAAACCTAAGTTATGTTAGAACCCTCCCCCACACCTATCTCATGCATTGTCCTCAATATATGAATTAATGCATAAATGCATGTAAAAGAAGAAAGGGAAGGAAAATTGTTACCTCAAGATGGCAGTTCCGATGGTGGTCGGATTGGTCTAATCGTTTCTGCCCAATCAAGATAATGTGGTGGTTCATGGAACTCATCTTTATTGACCTCTTTTCTATTTACATACTTACAATCCCCAATATGAATAAGATCATGAAAGATCCTATCATGAAATTTATTCCCTTCATATGACCAGTCTTGAAAAATCATTACGGAGTCATTGTACTCAATACCTTGGTCCAACAATAGAATATGATTTTGTGGAATGGATGATTTGGGCTCTGAGATGAAAAGTTCGGGACCAGTACTAACTTGTGAAAATCAACTTCAGGTTCGAGAGTCAGTATTGGTTCAATAATAGGGTCCAAATTAAAGAACTGAGATTCACATTCTCTTCCCAACAATGGAATGTGACTATCTAAAATTGGTGATTCAATTTCTAGATGTATGGGTACAGGAATAAATGTTGGCTCTGAAAATTGGTCTAAATTGGATAATGATACTAGAGTCAACATAGATTCAAAAATGAAAACTGAATCACAAGGTTGGAGATCGGGGTCACATTCACATTCAAGTTCAATCTCATTGAATGGAAAACTTGCCAATTTGTCCATGGTTTGGAATTAGAATTGATCAAGTTCAAGTTTGTGTGACGAGATTGAATCTTGGTCAAAGTCTTCAAGATTCCAAGATTCTTTATTTTCATCAATATTGCTAGAAGTGTCGAGAAGAGTCAAAGATTCGGTAGGGAGAGTTCTCTTATTCCTACGCATATTTTCCAATCGACTAAGTCTTGTTTCTATCATATTTAAAGGATCACTTTGGAATTGAATCATAGATTCCATACTCTTTTCTAAGTCGGTATGTTCTTCTTGAAAAAAAAAAGTAAGGATCTTTGATTTGAAAATTTTGATAGGATTTTGAGTTTTCTAGAATTTAAATTCGTCGCTCAAGCTCTTCTAAGGCTTCCATCTTCTTTTCCTAGTCAATTAATTTTTCTAATGGTTGCTCAAGAGAAGGAGTATATGAAGCTGGATGTTGGTAAGGTGGTTGACAATATGACTCGGGGGAGTTATATCCCCATTGGCTTTGTGAAGAGTGGTGATGATTATTCCATTCTTGTTCAAAGTATTGGAACTGGGGCATGTATTGATTCGGATAAGACCAATCCTGCGCACTAGGTTGGTTAAAGTTATGATATGCCTGATTGGTAATATCCAAAAAAGAGGTCGGGGTATAACATGGATTACCATTAAAATTGGAAAAATTATTGTTATAATCCATATCATACAAGAAATGTTAAAAACAAACAAAGAAAGATAAACAAATAAACAAACAAATAAAAAAAAGTCTAACCTAACTTAGGGTAGACCTTAGATCTAAGCGACTCCTAACTGCTTAGACTGTCCACGAGGGGTATATTGCAGAATCTGACCATAAGTAAATCGGCCAGGTAGGGCAAGATCAGTGGGAGGTACCATGCCTAAGCCCAAACCACCAATCTTAGGGATTTCTCCCCTCAATCCCCAACCTTATACATCAATTTGGCAAGAGTCAAATTTTAATCAATTTCCCCTTAGGTCAATCTCCTATATGAGTCTGAGATGTCTCTAGGACCAATGTCTACTTAGTTTTAGTTAGGCTTGGGTTAGTGAGTGAGAAAATTGTTTGTGGGCTAAGGGAGAGTAATGACTTCCCCATCTCTTCTTATTTATAGGACAACCCTTAATTCAGTTTAGTGCAGTATACAAGTATATAAAAAAAGTAACACTCAAGCAATATTTCATATAAGAATGAACCTTATATTAAATGCTATGCACACATACCTTGGCTCCAATACTCTTCAACAGTAAATAAAAAACGTAACAAAATAGACACGTGCCTAAATACAAAGTCTAAACCGTTTTTAGCATTTACAATCAACTTTTTACTATTGAATTAGAAATGTATGTACAGTGAGTCAAACAAGAAAATAAATAGCTACAGATATTTAAACTTTACAATTCAGCCAACCTGTAAAAAATAGAGTTTAGTAGTTCGCTCAGATTGCCACAGATATGCAGCAAAATCTGAGGGCTTCTGGGCTCTGCTTTCTTAAGTAGAGTCCAGGGCCACTTATATGTTCACTGTAGCAAAATTTTCCTTATTGTCAAACATGTACACCAAGAACAGAGAAGAAAGTTAATCAATAAAATAAACAAAAAAGATTACTTACTGTCCCTCCCCGGTAATGGTGTCAAAATTTGATTGAGTTGAAACCTGCACACAGAAAATACAGAATTTCAGAACTTTAAGAATAGAATGTGTAAGTTCTCAATACTACCGCGATAGCAAGCGGCTATGCGGATCGTGATCTACAATGAGAAACTAGTGATGGAAGCTTTTAAGTAAGTTCATTTCTTTTTGAGTTTATAAAAATATGTTAGAAATTTTTTCTTAGTTTTAGAAAAAGAAAACAAAAAGGTTAAGTTAAAAGATGTGAAGAAGATGGTAAAAAAAAAGATGATGATGATGATGTTGCTGTTTTATTTACAAAAGAAAAGAAAAAACTAAATAAAGAGGAGAATGTTAGTTTTGGAGTAAAATTCTAAACTAAGAATTAAAAGAAAACTAAAAATTCTTACTTACCTCTTTCATTCTCATATACCTTGGATCCGTCGCTACTACTTACCAAGTCTCTGAAGGCGATCAAGCATGGCGTGTAGGATCTTTCCCGTTCCTTTCTACACTACGAGTAAAAGAGCAAGCTAAACTAGCAATGGAATGATTGTTCATCACCATAGGCCATCAAGGGCACTTGCAATGGCAAAGTAGTCTCGAGGCTATTGGATTCACTTGGATTGTAAACAACGTGTTTGAAAGCAAACAAAAACAAGAGTAAAGAAGAAAAAAAATCTTGATTTGATTCAAATAATAATGAAAGAAAAGACTTACTTATACCGGTGTCACCCTCAGTACAAGCTTTCTCTCATTCCTCCATGAAACTCTCCTCTCCTCCCAGTTACATAAATATAATAAAAATTACATTAAAAAAAGAAGAATATAGGTTAAACCTATACAAAAATCTATTCTCTACTTTCTGCTTGATTGTTCCTCTGCCTCTGATGTGTAGGGGTATTTATAGGATAGAAATGGATAAGAAAATGAGTCTAAAGATAAGGAGAGCTGGCTATTTCTGAATTTGAATCCTCCCCTTATCTCCAAACTTGATTGATGTGGATATTCAATTCTGGAGTGAAACTTATTGACATGTTGATTACTGAATATAACTTATTAAATGATAGGATTAGTGATTAGTCTATAGTTCTGCATTATTATATCAAATTTTTTCACCGATTTATGAATAAAATGTCGGTCTAAATCGTGTTTTGGTCTCTCTTGCAGATAATCAAGATAAGGAGGGAAAAAGGGTAATAAGAGATTAATTAAACCCATTTTCAGGTAATTAAATCCAGATTTCTTGGAGACCAAGTAAGGGAACTTCTAGAAGATGCATTGAATCTAGACCTTTGCGCACATCAGACGAAGATCCGGACTAATATACCCGAATCGGAGCATAACGAGAAGGTCCCCGAAACGCCGCGCATCTCCGCACCAAAACCAGGGACCTGGGTCCCTGGTATTGCCGCGAAAATGCGACAATAGCTGCGTTTTTGCGGCAATCTGGTGGGGCCACGCGTCGATCTTCGACGCGTGGCCCCGTCTCGTCTTCTGGAACCCACTTTTGCCTATAAAAAGGGCAGGGGTTGGCCAAAACGCAAGGAGATTTGATTTTAGGCTAGGTTTCATCTCTTTTAGTGTAGGTTAGTGTAGGTGTTCTTCTTTTCTTTTATTTTGTATTTTAATTTTATTTTTAGATCTTGTAGTAGGGCAGAGAGATTCAGAGAGAGAAAGAGAGAGATTGATGTAATAGATGGTGACAATCTATGTAAAGGTGTCTCTTTTCTTCTCTATTGTAATCTTCTCTTATTTCTACATGATACTTGGCTAATTTCTTCTTCTCATGACAATCTAACTACTAACCACTAACCATCTAACCACTTACTTGATAATCTACATGAATCTAATAGCCTCTACAAGGCCTTGCTCTTGCAAGAGCCATTGATGGCTCATGATGATGGATTCTAACATTCTAGCATTTCTAACACCTAACCCACTAACTTGCTAACTTGCAATGTCTTCTTTATTTCATGCTCACCTCTAACCGGTTTTGATGATTTAATAGTACCTTGCAACTTATTATGTGGTATGGATGTATTTTTTGAATGTAGAAGAACAATCTTATTGGCCATGCTCTGTATCGTCTCTTGAAGCCAAGGATTAGTGATGGTCAAGGATCCATGTGAGGTAAATATCACTAAGAGGTTAGCATGGTTAGTGGAGCAATTAGTAATTAGTAGCCATAAGTTTTCTTTCATAGTTTTCATCATTATTTTTATCTTGTTTTAAAAACAATTTTCAAAATTTTTTTATCATTTTCCTATCGATGTCTTCACCGCTTTCTTATTTCGACTTTGTTTCATCTTCTTTTACTTTTCAAAACCATTTTAATTTTATTTTCGCATCGCTTTCATCGCCTTTTTCACCTATCACTTCTGGATTTTATTTTCTTTTCCTTTTTCATTCTTTTAACAAAGAAGAATTATTAACAACCGACGTGAATAAGAACTGTTAAAGTTTCTATCGCCTCCGTCCCTGTGGATTCAATCCGTTGAGTCAAGGCTATAACGGAAGTATCGAGGGAACATTAGCACATACAAGCTTTTCATTGATTTCATAAAATACACATTTTTGAGTGCTAGTTCCGTCCCGATCAAATTTTTGGCGCCGTTGTCGGGAATGGGAATGGTTTAAACTCACGTTTTTGTTAACATTTTCTTCTCTGTTTTGGTGTGTAGGGTAATTTTTACAGATTCTTTGCATTGCAGAAGGCTACTCTTGCTTGCCTCTCCCTACTCTAGAAAGCAGAAATCTTGCTTCTTACACTTTGCCGCGGAAATCAAAGACAGGCCGCGCAAAGGCGGCAATTTTGTGGCATTTGTACTTTGTCTTTTGCGGGGACCTTGCTCGTTGCATATATCGTTGTATTCTGCTGCTAATTATCTGCTTTGATTGCCTACATACTGCAATAATTAAAGAACTAAAATACGGTATTTGGACGCTTTTAAAACGGTTTAGACATTTGCATTTAGGCACGTGTCAATTCAATTCCAATATACTGTATTTTGTTCTGTTGTTGTGATATGAATTGAGGTATACATATGGCATTGCATATAGCATAGGACAAACACGTGGGTGATTTATCGCATTGTGTTATACTCTTGTCTATATTGCACACTTGCACGAATTGAAATTAAGGGCAAAACCCATACAAGATAAGGTGGGGATTTCATCACCCTTCCTTAGCCCCAAAATCACCTCCCCACTCACACAACCCAAGCCCTAATAAAAATTGATAGACGTTAGCCCCTAGAAATATCTTGGACTCATTAAGAGATTGACCAAGGGTGAAACTTATTTTGAATCTTACTCTTGTGAAATCGATGTTTAAGGTTAGGGATTAAGAGGTTACGCCTCGAAGATACCGTGATTTGGCGTAATTAAGGCCCGTTGCTTACGCACGGATACCTCCCACCGTATTTTGCCCCTACTTGGCCAATTAGCTTGTGGTCGGATTCATACAACAACCTCCCCCAGGTAATCGACCAGTTAGGAATCGTCTAGGTCTAGGTCAACCTTAATATAGGCTTGGTTTTGATTTTTTTCTTTTCTTTTTTGTTTGTGATTGTTTGTGAAAGAATTCAACAATAACAATTCTTTCAATCCTAATATGAATCCATATTTCAAACCGACCCCATTTATTTCGGATAATTCTATCCCGATTTTTCACAATATGAACCAACCAAATATACCGGGTTGGACTTATTCGAATTAATACAACCCATACCCTCAATCTTATGACTATAATTTCAAAAATAATTTCAACTCGTCACAGAGTCAATGGGGATTCACCTCCCCCGAGTTAAAATTCCCACCACCTTGTCCATAATTTTCACAATTTCCACAATCTCCATTCCCTGATTTTGCTTCCTATACTCCTTTTCTAGAACCACCAATTGAAGAAAAATCTGAGTTAGAAAAGAGTATAGAAGCCAATCTATAAGAGTCCAAGCGACAACTTCAGAAAAGGATGGCCTCTCCAATTTCATAATATTTCAAGAGTCTTACTCAGTACCACCTCCTCATAATGAACAACCATCTGCCGTGAAAACGAGTAAGGAACTCTTGCGTGAGTCCAAGCTTCAATCTCAAAATATGTTGGACTCACAATCTTCACTATCTTTCTAAAATCAAGATTCTTATACTCTTTCTGGACCATTCACTTGAAAAAAATCACATCTAGAAAAGAGTAAAGAAATATTGTAGGAGTCTGCGTTACAATTTCAAAAAACTTCTTCTCAGTCTATTGATAGGTTGGAAACACAATTAAGTCAATTGGTCAACATTTATAGGAATGATGAAACTCTCTCTTATCAATTTTTGACCAAGCCAGATATCTCTAACTCTATCAATTTGACCCATGCCTCTTGTTGTTTTGGAAATCAAGACTCCTATACTACCATTCGAGAGCATCCACTTGAAGAAACATCACATCTAGAAAAGAGTATAGAAGTCTTGCAGGAGTTCGCACTACAATTTTAAAAATCTTCTACACAGTCTATCAATAGATTAGAACAACAATTGAGTCAATTGGTCAATATTTATAGGAATGAGGAAGCTCTTTCTTATCAACCTTTGGTCAATTTATATATCTCTAACTCTATTGATTTGATTCAGGACTCTTGTTGTTTTGAAAATCAAAATTCAATTTCAGAACATCCAATTGAACTTGACCAACATCCAATTCTTGAAAACCACATTGACATATTGGCAAGTTATCCCTTTTTTAAGATTGAACTTGAGCATGAATATGATCCTGAACCTCAAGTTGGTAATTCAATTTCACTTACTGATTCAATAATGACTGAGATATTTTTACGTGATTTCAGGCTTTTTCTCGAGTCAACATTAGATCCTGTGCTAGTCCATTGTGAAATTGAATCACCAATCTTTTATGATCATCATATTGAACTTGATCAATTTCATACTTTTGAAAGTCCCATTGATAAATTGACAAGTTCTCATTTTTATAGAATTGAACTCAATGTGGAATGTGACCTGGATTCTCAGAGTTGTGATCCAGTTCAAATTCCTGAATCAACATTGACTCATGTTTTGTTACCCAACCTGAGTAATATTTTAGAGTCAGTTTTGGCTTCTACACCTGTCATTTTTGAACTGAAATCACCAACTTTAGGAAGTCACATTCCATCATGGGGAAATAAATGTGGAATTGAGTTTCAACTTCTTGATTTGGACCCACTTCCTGAACCAATTTTGACTCCTGAACCTTTACTTGACTTAAGTCAAATTCCTGAGTCGGTATTAGTTCCTGTACTTCCTGAGTCTAAATCGATCATTCTATCTTTTTATACTCTATTTTGGGACAAAGGTGTTCATAGAATTGACTCTGAAATTATTTTAAATTGGAAATTAGATGGGGTTAAATTCTTAATAAAAATCATACATATATACTTCATTCTAGTGGGTTGTATTTTAGAGGTCTCTGGTGGGTTCCTCCGGACTCCACGCAAATTAGATTGGGCCACATTTCGTGGACCAATCAGACCGCCACTGGAACTACCATCTTGAGGTGATTTTTCCTTCCCTCTCTATTTGTTTCATGCATACATACATCACGATGCATTGAGGACAATGCATGAGATAAGTGTGAGGGAGGGTTTACTAACATAGAGTTTTTTTTTTAGATTTTCTTTCTTTTACACTTCTTTTAGGATATTCTTAGAATTTTCCTTTGTATAGGAATTTTCTTTTATTTTAAAAAAATAATTTTTGAAATAAGAGACAAAGTTTTGATCTATTTTTAAGAAAATTAAGATGATCATCGAAATTAAGAAAGCCTTAATTATGACATCTTAAACCTAATCGAAATAATGGATCTTGTTTAAGATTATAAGCTAAGTAAGATAAATTGGAGAAATAATTTTATCTTGAATTTTTTGCCTTAGATAGTATGCACTTCACACTTACACATTTTTGGGATGGAAACAAAGACATAAAATGCCATAAAGCAAAAATAAATATAAAGAAAAATATATATTATAAAGAAAAAAATCACTTATTAAGCTGGATAATTATACCTCAAGAAGCATGATTATTCACGCCTAACGGTGGTCAAAAGAAATAAATAATCTCCCTTAGTTTTGTGGCCTTGTTTACTCGAGTCCTTAAACCCGAGGGATGATTTCTCATCTGGTGCCCTAGAACCGTCTAATTTGGGAGTCATCGGTTAAATGCTCACTACCCGGGTAAACTAGAAAGCCTAATGAAGCTAAGGGAAGAAGGAAAAAAAGAAAAATATATATATATACAAATATAAATAAATGGCTTGATGTTTAGAGTTGAAGTCCAGAAATCTTCACTATCACAAAGTGCATATTATCTAGGTTTTATGAAGGATAAAATATTCAATCCAATTTTTAATTCTTAACTTAATTGAAGACAAGATCTTGCATATAGAATAAGTTTAAGGGAGAATAATTTTTGGTGGACTTATGATCTCAGATCGCTTAAATTTTGTAAAAATATTTCGTAAACTTGTCTCTCTTTCAAAATGCATTTTCAAAATACTAACATTTATTTTCTTTCTTTATGGATTTTATGGGTGCAATCTGCTGAAAACCCTCAGGAGACAAAACTCTTCCTCTAGGGGAAACCTAGATGTTTAACGGCTTATTGCACACGCTCAGTGCAATTGCGTCACCTGCGAAAGTGGTGTAATAACATTTGTATTATAATTTTCTTTTCCTATTTTGCTCAAGACGAGCAAAAGATAAGTGTGGGGCGTGATTAGTCTACAGTTCTGCATTATTATATCACATTTTTTCACCGATTTATGAATAAAATGTTGGTCTAAATCGTGTTTTGGTCTCTCTTGCAGATAATCAAGATAAGGAGGGCAAAAGGGTAATAAGAGCTTAATTAAACCCATTTTTGGGTAATTAAATCCGAAATTCTTGGAGACCAAGAAAGGAAACTTCTAGAAGATGCATTGAACATAGACCTTTGCGCACGTCAGACGAAGGTCCAGAAAAATATACTCAAATCGGAGCATATCTAGGTCGCCGAAACGCCACGCATCTCTGCACCAAAACCAGGGACCTGGGTCCCTGGTATTGCCGCGAAAACATGGTAATAATCGCGTTTTCGTGGCAATCTGGTGGGACCACACGTCGATCTTCGACGCGTGGCCCCGTCTCGTCTTCTGGAACCTACTTTTGCCTATAAAAAGGGCAGGGGTTGGGCAAAATGCAAGGAGATTTGATTTTAGGCTAGGTTTCCTCTCTTTTAGTGTAGGTTAGTGTAGGTGTCCTTCTTTTCTTATATTTTGTATTTTCATTTCGTTTTTAGATCTTGTAGTAGGGCAGAGAGATTCAGAGAGAGAAAGAGAGAGATTGATTTAATAGATGGTGACAATCTATGTAAAGGTTTCTCCTTTCTTCTCTATTGTAATCTTCTCTTATTTCTACATGATGCTTGGCTAATTTCTTCTTCTCATTGCAATCTAACTACTAACCACTAACTATCTAACCACTTACTTGATAATCCACATGAATCTAATAGCCTCTACAAGGCCTTACTCTTGTAACAGCCATTGATGGCTCATGATGATGGATTCTAACATTCTAACATTTCTAACACCTAACCCACTAACTTTCTAACTTGCAATGTCTTCTTTATTTCATGCTCACCTCTAACCAGTTTTAATGATTTAATAGTAGCTTACAAGTTGTTATGTGGTATGGATGTGTTGTTTGAATGTAGAATAACAATCTTATAGGCCATGCTCTGTATCGTCTCTTGAAGGCAAGGATTAGTGATGGCTAAGGATCCATGTGAAACAACTATCACTAAGAGGTTAGCATAGTTAGTAGAGCAATTAGTAGTTAGTAGCCATGAGTTTTCTTTCATAGTTTTCATCATTATTTTTATCTTGTTTTAAAAACAATTTTCAAAAACTTTTTATCATTTTCCTATCGATGTCTTCATCGCTTTCTTAATTCGACTTTGTTTCATCTTCTTTAGTTTTCAAAACCATTTTCATTTTATTTTCGCATCGCTTTCATTGCCCTTTTCATCTATCACTTCTAGATTTTATTTTCTTTTCCTTTTTCATTCTTTTAACAAAGAAGAATTGTTAATAACTGACGTGAATAAGAACTGTTAAAGCTTCTATCGCCTCCCGTCCCTGTGGATTCGACCCGTTGAGCCAATGCTATAACGGAAGTATCGAGGGAACATTAGCACATACAAGCTTTTCATTGATTTCATAAAATACACATTTTCGAGCGCTAGTTCCCGATCAATTAGAAAAAATGATCAACGTAAGAATTGTACCCCTTTAAGTCTTCTTTCTGATATTCTTAAATCATCAGATTTGAGTTTCAGCAGAGAAAATTATGATTCTTGAATCCGAGTCTAAATTGCTTCATCTCATCCATTGATCTTCTCTCTATCCATTTATCCCTTTAAATTTTGAATTTTAGTTTTAGATTTGATAATCTATCGCTTTATCCTCAGTGAAACCAATAGGGTCTTCTTTTAATCCATTTTTTCTTTGAATTTGAATGATATTATCTCATCTAATATACCCGATCTTCAGATAAGATGGCATTTAGAACCTCTGAATTTGAATCGATCCTCTTTCTTTTGAATTTTTGGATTTAATTCGATAAATTTGTCTATCTCTTTTTTTTCTTCCTTAGTTACCCTACACGCTATTAAACCTGAAAATATATGAATAGCAGAGTTTTATTTAAAAGAAAAATGTAGAAATGTGACACATATGATATGAAAATATGCAACACACGTGTGTGATCACACCCCCTATGGGAGGGTTTGCCAGATCAACGTTTGACCTAGTCTTTAGTGGGGTTAATACCACTTTAAGTGGGCGTTACATTCGCGCACTTCGTCCCACGTTAAGTGGAGACAGCCACATCAAATGACCGTTTTTTTAGGCTTGTGCGAGTCTGTTTAGCCTCGCACAAGGCTTTTGCTTAGCTTCGTATAAAGCTTTGTAGCATCGCGCGAAGCTCAAAATAGCCTTTAACGCGAGGCTAACTGACTATTACTAGTCTTGCTGAATTTCAGGGGCAGTTACACCCCTCAGAACGTATAAATAGCTCATTTTTGGGATGAGTTCGGGACTGGCTGGCTGACAAGCTGAAGGTCAAGACATCAAGAGGCAGAAAAAGAGAAAAAGAGCTAACTCTCTCACTTCTAAGAAATTCAGAGAATCACTTTTTTAATTCAGGGTGTCAATACCCTAAGACTTTCTTCTCTCAAGAATCTCCAGAACCAGGTGAGAAGGAATGTTTTAAGACTCCATCGATCGCATCATCAACAGAACAATATGGTCGCGCGCTGACCAGACTTTTACCAGCACACTTCTCTAGAATCTCAGAAAAGACACTTGTAATTTTTCTTTTCAATTACTTATAATTTATCTTCAAAATTTGTAAGTTTTCCCTATATATTGATTTTCAACGGAAAACACTAATACATATGAATTTGTTTGGTCAGACTATAACTAAAAGTTTGAGTGGTAATTGTTTTGTTATGTTCTTATTGATGAATTTTTAAGATTTACTTAGGTTTTCTTCTTAGAGCATAAAGATGAAGCTTTCTTATATTTTACAGTTTTTAGAAAAATAGTCAAAAAAGAAAAGAAATTTTCAATTTTGCATATAAGATGGTGGGTTTGTCAACCACTTATTTATTACATATTCTGAAGAAAATGAAATTAAATATGAGCTTTCATGTCCTAGAACTCCACAACAAAATAGAGTCGTCGAAAGAATGAATAGAACTCTCCAAGAGATGGTTAGGATTATGATTACTGAATACGTCCCTTAATACTTATGGGCCGAGACCGTAAACATATCATTTTACATTATAAATGGAGTATATATTTGCAAAAATTCTAAAAAAACTCCTTTTGGGAATTTTCATTTGAGAAAATCAAATCTTTCTTATTTCAAAGTTTTTGGATACAAATGTGTTGTTTTGAATACAAAGGATAATTTAGGAAAATTTGATGCAAAAATTTATGAAGCTATTTTTTGTAGAATATTCAAATACTAGTAAAGTTTATAGAGTCTTCAATATGTCAACTTTGATTATTGAAGATCTATGCATGTCAAGTTTGAGGAATCCAGCTCTTATTAAGAATGTTGTAGATTGTGAAATTGATTCTTTAGTGAAGACGTGAAGAAGATGTCAATGGACTCACCGGAACAAGAAGAAAAACCAAGAGAAGATCCAAATGGTGAAGTTCAAGAAGTGCAAGTAGAAGTACAACTATCTCAACCACTTTCGAAGGATTAGATATAGCTGCAAGTAATCTCAAAGATCTCATCTTAAGTGATTTTCAATTTGTGGGCATTATGATTTTCTTCCCAAAGATCTCATCTTAGGTGATTTTCAATTGATATCATTTCAAAAAAAAGTCGGATAGCTCAAGAGGTGGAGTGCAAAGTCTTCAAATTGGTAGTTGAGGGTTCAAGTCCCATAGTTAGCATCTTAGGTGATGTATCTAAGCGGGTAACTACTAGATCCAAACTTCATAATATTTGTGGTAATTATGCACTCATTTCTCACATTGAACCTAAGAACATCCTCGAGGTCGAGGACGCACATATTGGTTACTTATCATGCAAGAGGAGCTCAGTCAATTTAAGCGCAACCAAGTTTGAAAGATGTGCCTAGACCCCATGATAGACCAACCATTGGTACTAAGTGGGTCTTTACAAACAAGTTGGATGAGTCAGATAATATAGTTAGAAATAAGACGAGATTAGCGCCCAAGGTTATAATCAAATTGATAGAATCGATTTTGAAGAAACCTCTACACTCGTGGCACGACTCAAAACCATTCTTATGACCCTTGCTTTTGCCTCATTTAAAAATTTTAACTTGTTTCAAATGAATGTTAAAAGTACTTTTCTTAATGATTTTAATGAGAAGGATGTGTATGTTGAATCAAACCCCCCCCCCCCCGCGGTTTGTTGATCCTACACATCTCGCTTATGTGTTTAGATTAGTAAAGGCTTTATTTGTGGTATGTAATTTTGTTATGATAGTTGACCATTTGAACTTTTATGATCCTAAGGCTCTGTGCACATTAATAGTAGAAGAAAAGTTATGGCATGATAACCATAATAGTATCCTAGGGCTCTTTGAAAGTTCACCTAGAGGGGGGGTGAATAGGTGATGGCTAATCTAAAGGTCACTTAATGCCAAATAATGTGGAATTAAAAACTATAATGACCTAAAACAAACTATTACACTAAACACCACGTATAACACAAGAGTGTAGCCGAATTCTCCGTGAAGGGCTCTGGACTAATCTCCTCTAGATTCTCCTTGAATGGGTTGAGGTGCCGCGTTGGCTCTCTTGGTTGAATACAAGTGTTAGCAAACAAACCCAAGCAAGTATATAATAATATGAGCACAAATGAATATATCAAGCATATAAAGATAGACAATGAGAGTATGCAAGATATAAATAAGGGGGAGAGAGAGAGAGAGAGAGAGAAAAGGCAATCGCAAACGCAAAGGGTTTGTTTCGAGGTTCGAGCACACTTGCTCTACATCCCCGCCTTCGACACACGAAGGATTTCCACGATGCAAGATCCCAACGGATCACTCCTTGGTGCCGCAACACCTACAACTCTCGGACTCCCTAGTCCGTACACACGCAAGCTCACTAGCTCGCCGAGGCCGCACCTCAAACCACCGAGTTCACACAAGAACTCTAAACCACCACGAGCGCACTTGCCCGTTTCCTCAAAGTACAAGAAAGAAATCTCTTGGTGATCTAAACACTTTGATCACCAATAAAAGCTCTCACAAAACAATCCTATGGATAGATAAGGCAATGGATAGCTCAAGTGATTGTGAGAAAACAAGGAAAGAACTATGGTGAAAAACTCAAGGAAATCACTTAAACACTCTTGATAAAATCTTTCCTTTTGATTGGAAATATTAGCTCTCAAATTTGTGGAGAAAACTCTTTTAAGAGTATAAGAAAAACTGGCTCAAAGCTCTCCTAAAATCTTGGCTCAAAACAATGACCAAACCCCCAAATTTATAGGCCAGAAAAATATAGCCGTTGGGGTCTGTCAGGCCGGCCAGTCGACCGGGTCGGTCGACCGCCAACGGTCAGAAATCCGACCGTTGGAGAAACGGTCGACTGCTCGGTCGACCGAGATACTGGAACAGAGAGCAGAACTCTCTGTCGGTCGACCGATACGGTCGACCGGGATTTCCAGAGAACAGAAGCTCTCCGGCGGTCGACCGGGTCGGTCGGCCGTCCCTCCAGTGCACAAAGGCGTGCACGTCCGTGCACGTCGGTCGGCCGATCCGGTCGACCGACTTCAGAGTTAGTCGAGTAGCAAGGTAGTAAGTCGACTAGCTGAAGCTTGAAAACAGTTTTTCTGGGATTTAAAACTAAGTCTTTTGGTTCACATAAAATCCCATAAATACATAGAAAATCTACAAAATAGTTTTACCAATTTACTTTGGTATACAAACATGCTTGCACAAAATCAAGGCATGTTATAAAAGATTGGACTATTTTTGTAACTTGAAAATATTTGGCTCATGATAAAAACTGTTTTTCCAAAACATGTTTTTTTTCAAATCTTCATCAAATACAAAAACAAGATATACTTTTAAAGCATAGTGTGTATGGATATGATCCACTACACAATCAAGATGAAATATCTATGTTTTTGACAATAAGCATAAATTTGGTTTTGGTTGAAAGATGTAAACATGAATATCAAAAACCAAATAGTATTTTGTCACAAAGAAAAATCTTTTCTAAACTAAAAAATCTTTTTTGAAAACAATTCTATCAAGAGTGTGTGTGTAATATATACTTGAGCAATCCACCACTATTCTATTCTTTACACTTTTACTAAAACAAAAACAAAATCTTACTAAACAAACTTAGACACAAGTCTTCATCTTCTTGAAGCCTTCACTTGAAGTCTTCTCATCTTCTTGACTTGGTCCAAACTTGATTCAACGAGCTCGACTCCTCTTGAGTACTTGATGTGTTCTTGATGCATAGGCTCTTGAATCAACCGGTGCTAGCTCCAAAACTTGTCTTAAAGTCCTTTGTTGAAGCTCCACACCTACTAAGATCTTGATCATAAATCTGTCACTAATTAAACACAAGATCATTAGTAAACATAACTTCATGAGTTGATCATCATCAAAACTAGGGTGATAGGCCTTTGGGCCAACAATCTCCCCCTTTTTGATGATGACAAAACTCATGAAGTTATATATGCATGGATTAAAGTAAAGCTTCAAAGAAGCTCCCCTTAACTCATGCATACCAAATAAATAAATAAATATGCAATGAAAGTTCATGATTCTAAAACACAAACATGCATTAAACATATTTTTCATATCGTATTGTTTATTTGTTATGCATGAAACACAATATATGCAAAAACACAAATGTGCATATATAAACTCAAAATCTTTCTCCCCTTTTTTGTCAATCATCAACAAAGGGGTCAAAGTAAAATCAAATCAAACAAATTTTTTCTCCCCCTTTTTGTCATAAACAAAGAGATCAATAAGGGGTTAAATAAATAAGTCAATAAAAGTTTATATGCGATATACATTCATGAAGAGGAAGACGCTAAGTTAACTTCCCTACACATATGCATTACATGATGAAGGGATGACAAGCCCTAACTCACATAATACATATTATGTAATGCATAAGAGGAGATGTGAAGCTCCCCCTACACACGTATATCATATAAAGAAGAGTTGTCAAGCTCCTCAATTTATAATATACTCAACATGAATCTATATGTAAGAGAGATGTTAAGCTCTCCTTGCATATAGGAAATACAAATCAAAAATTTTGAAAATTTTCTTTTTATCAAAACAAAATTTTGAACTTTTCTCAAGAAACAAATTTTGAGATAACCATAATTTTTTTTTTAATATTGATACCAATAGAAAGTAGCAATTGAAAGTATGTGATATCAAATAATCATTGCAAAATCTTTAATTTTTCTTAAGTTAAAACATATTGAGATACTAATTGAAAGTAAAGTTTTAACCCAAACTTAGCAAAATCATTGTGCTAAAAAAAATGAATCTATCTTAACTCAAGCACAACTAACAAATCATATATATGTATATAAAGGATAATACCAATAGAAATTGATACTACTTGAATTTGAAAGCATACATACATATAATCAAAACATGAGTATATACAAAAAGAATAATCATATTGATACCAATTGAAATGATCCAATGATACCAATTGACATAAAGTAATATCAAGTGTATATCTCATAGAAGAATAAATAACTAGTTTAAATTAATTTTTAAAAAACTAGTTAAAGATCCTTCAAAAATATGAATTCATATGTTTTTCATGAATTATACTAAATACATAAAAGTTCAAGCACTCATAGTCCATAAAGCTCAAAATTATCTTTGAAAAGTAAAAGATGAGTGTTCAAAGGTTATGTAAATGGCATTTTCATGAAAATAGACAATGAAGCTCAATCAAACATGAATCTCATTTTTAGACAAGACATGAAATTTTATTTTCATTAAAAAAATCATGAAAATTTTTATTTTTCATCTTAAAGTAAACTTCAAGGTATATGTATGATTTATCCAATCCTAACAATACACATACATATCCCAAATATAAAAGAGTCTATCAAATGTATTTGCATGAAGGCAAGAGACTCACAGGTATACATGTATATTTATTAGATTTGAATTAAAAATACATATACATGAAGTAAAATCATAAAAATTGGCAAAGCATGTATAAATGAGAGAATCATCAAAACTAGTCTATACATATGCATATAGTGGGTACAAATGAGCATGAAGTGCAAAAGTATATAAAACAAATGTAGCTCACTATTTGTACATGTATAATACAAGTTTTGATAAAAACTACATCTAAGCATGGTATTACCACATGAAGCACATACAACACAAAACATGAACATGCTATGAATATTATGAATGAACAAGCATGAACATAAATAAAATAGGAGTTTAGAGATTGTTACCAACTCCAAAGCTCCAAGCATGGTGGTCTTTCCCACCAAAACCTCCTTGATAGCGGTGCTCCAAATATGTGTCCTTTTAGTTCAAGTGCACCCACCATCAAGGCACCAAATCTCTCACGTTTTGTGAGAGCCCTCACCTACATCAAAAACACAAGGTGGGGATTTTGGTACCCATATTTTCTTGGGTCCTTTAGGGTTAGTCTTGTAAGGAACCCAAAATTTTTATTCTTAGCAAAATTAAAATGATGTAACTTATCATAACAAAATTTTGCTAGATGGCCTTTGCGGCCACAATGTGTACATGTGTACACCTTAGTATACTTATGTGAATGTTTGTGATCGTGTTGTGCAACATAAGCAAATGCATGATTATGATGTGCATGAATGTGTGGATTTTGTTTCTTTGAAAACATTGACTCCAACCTAGAATGATTAAAAGTACATGAGCTCAAGGTTGAGCTCAAATCATCCATTTTATTTTTCAAAACATGTATCTCATTTGCCTATGGCATGTAAAGCATGATGAGATATGGAATCATTTTTCTTTTTCTTATGAGAAACAAAATCTTTTTCTTTTTCAACAAATTTTCTTTTCAAAGTAATATTTTCTTGAAAAACAATTTCCTTTTGTTTTTTCACCAAATCAACTTTATTTTTCAAAATAGTGTTTCCTTCACATAAATCATTTAATTTGGAAAGCAAGGAAACGTTTTCATTTTTCAAAACCTCATTTTCTTTTTCTAAGCATGCAACCTTATTTCTAAATGAATTATTTTCATTTAGCATGCAATCAAATTTCTTTTTCAAATTTTTGTTATCTTTTTCTAAACATGCAATGTTACTTCTAAATGAATCATGTTCTTTATGCATGCAAGCAATGTTCTTTTTCACATGTCATTATTTTTCAAGCACAAGTTGACAAAAAGTAGTAAGCTCATCATATGACATGTCATCATCATCTAACTCGGATTCGGTGTTTACCTCAAGGGGTTATCCCCTTGGACCATGTAGCACTTGTTGGAGGTGTTGCTTCCAACATCTGAATCGCTCCCGGCATAATATAGATCCTTTTCGCCAAGGGAGGTGATGATGTTCCAAACTACAAAAGCCGAGTCAATATTAGAAACCCTAGATAAATAATCATCATTTAGGGTTGACTTAAGAGTATGAAGGGCTTTTACATTAGCCTCAAAATACTTGCTATTATTAACATAAGAAACATTAGTAGTAGCAAGATAAACATGTATGCCTAAGGCCTTGAGGAATAAAGACATCTTAACCTTCCAAATTTGGATGTTAAGAATGTCAAAGGTGGGTGGTGACATGAACTCCATGGTGTGTGTACAAATATTGTGATTAGCCTAAAAGGAGGATCTTTAACTCTAGGTTGTAAGACCCAAATCAAGAGCACTTGGCTCTGATCCAATTGAAAGTTCACCTAGAGGGGGGGTGAATAAGTGATGGCTAATCTAAAGGTCACTTAATGCCAAATAATACGGAATTAAAAACTATAATGACCTAAAATAAACTATTACACTAAACACCACGTATAACACAAGAGTGTAGCCGAATTCCCCGTGAAGGGCTCTGGACTAATCTCCTCTAGATTCCCCTTGAATGGATTGAGGTGCCGCGTTGGCTCTCTTGGTTGAATACAAGTGTTAGCAAACAAACCCAAGCAAGTATATTACAATATGAGCACAAATGAATATATCAAGCATATAAAGATAGACAATGAGAGTATGCAAGATATAAGTAAGAGAGAGAGAGAGAGAGAGAGAGAGAGAGAGAAGGCAATCGCAAACACAAAGGGTTTGTTTCGAGGTTCGAGCACACTTGCTCTACATCCCCGCCTTCGACACACGAAGGATTTCCACTATGCAAGATCCCAACGATCAGTCCTTGGTGCCGCAACACCTACAACTCTCAGACTCCCTAGTCCGTACACACGTAAGCTCACTAGCTCGCCGAGGCCGCACCTCAAACCACCGAGTTCACACAAGAACTCTAAACCACCACGAGCGCACTTGCCCGTTTCCTCAAAGTACAAGAAAGAAATCTCTTGGTGATCTAAACACTTTGATCACCAATAAAAGCTCTCACAACACAATCCTATGGATAGATAAGGCAATGGATAGCTCAAGTGATTGTGAGAAAGTAAGGAAAGAACTATGGTGAAAAACTCAAGGAAATCACTTAAACACTCTTGATAAAATCTTTCCTTTTGATTGGAAATATTAGCTCTCAAATTTGTGGAGAAAACTCTTTTAAGAGTATAAGAAAAACTGGCTCAAAGCTCTCCTAAAATCTTGGCTCAAAACAATGACCAAACCCCCAAATTTATAGGCCATAATAATATAGCCGTTGGGGTCTGTCAGGCCGGCCGGTCGACCGGGTCGGTCGACCGCCAACGGTCAGAAATCCGACCGTTGGAGAAACGGTCGACCGCTCGATCGACCGAGATACTGGAACAGAGAGCAGAACTCTCTGTCCGTTGACTGATACGGTCGACCGGGATTTCCAGAGAACAGAAGCTCTCCGGCGGTCGACCGGGTCGGTCGACCGTCCCTCCAGTGCACAAAGGCGTGCACGTCCGTGCACGTCGGTCGGCCGGTCCGATCGACCGACTTCAGAGTTAGTCGACTAGCAAGGTAGTAAGTCGACTAGCTGAAGCCTGAAAACAGTTTTTTTGGGATTTAAAACTAAGTCTTTTGGTTCACATAAAATCCCATAAATACATAGAAAATCTACAAAATAGTTTTACCAATTTACTTTGGTATACAAACATGCTTGCACAAAATCAAGGCATGTTATAAAAGATTAGACTATTTTTGTAACTTGGAAATATTTGGCTCATGATAAAAACTATTTTTCCAAAACATGTTTTTTTTCCAAATCTTCATCAAATACAAAAACAAGATATACTTTTAAAGCATAGTGTGTATGGATATGATCCACTACACAATCAAGATAAAATATCTATGTTTTTGATAATAAGCATAAACTTGGTTTTGGTTGAAAGATGTAAACATGAATATCAAAAACCAAATAGTATTTTGTCACAAAGAAAAATCTTTTCTAAACTAAAAAATCTTTTATGAAAATAATTCTATCAAGAGTGTGTGTGTAATATATACTTGAGCAATCCACCACTATTCTTTCCTTTACATTTTTACTAAAACAAAAACAAAATCTTACTAAACAAACCTAGACACAAGTCTTCATCTTCTTGAAGCCTTCACTTGAAGTCTTCTCATCTTCTTGACTTGGTCCAAACTTGATTCAACGAGCTCGACTCCTCTTGAGTACTTGATGTGTTCTTGATGCGTAGGCTCTTGAATCAACCGGTGCTAGCTCCAAAACTTGTCTTAAAGTCCTTTGTTGAAGCTCCACACCTACTAAGATCTTGATCATAAATCTGTCACTAATTAAATACAAGATCATTAGTAAACATAACTTCATGAGTTGATCATCATCAAAACTAGGGTGATAGGCCTTTGGGCCAACACTCTGCGCACATTAACCATAATCCTAGGGCTCTGCACAAATAATTTTTTTGGGGATAAAAAATGCCTGCCAGTTGCATTCCTCATCTCTCCTTCGATGACCCACAGTTGCATTCATTGACTTGTGTTTGTAACTTCCTCTTCTCTCTGAAATAGAAAAACACTCATAGATCTCTTTACTTCCCAAGCGTCTAGTTCTTGCTTTCGTTCTCCCAGTTCCATTGTGGAGAAGCAATCAATCAGGCTATGATCAATGGCATCCACTTTGTTATCTTCACTCTGTTATCTGGCCACTAAATTTGCAGCCAGAATTTAATATGTTTAAGTTTAGAGTATTAGATTGGATCTCAAAAAATTTCACACACACAAGAAGACTTTTATATAACTAGTTTTATTGATTTAGTCTTATTAATACATGCTTAATCTTCTATCATTATTTTTATCTCTATAATATATATGTTTCATAGAATGATCCTAGTCAAAACCATTTTCCATATATAAATAGATATTTCAAAATTTGATAGATATTTTAAAAATAAAAAATTTAAGTTTTTTGGGGCTGAGACAGTCCACCACCAGATCGACCGGTCTATGTGCAGAAAAACTCTATGTTCTGTGAAGTCGACCGAGCATGAACAGAGCGTGCACAAGCCCTGGGTTATGTGACCGGTCAACCGCTCGATCGATCGATCCACTATCTCTATTTGAGGGCCGTTCTGGACGGTCGACCACCCAGACTAAGCTTTATATAGAGCTATATGTTGGCTTTATTTCCCCTGGCGGTCGACTGTAGGCGACGACTCTCATAAAATAGTCATGGTCGGTCGATCATGCGATCGACCGCCAGCCGTGCAAAAGCTACAGTAATGGCTATAAACGAATTTTTTTAATTCAAAGTATTTTGTTTTATCTCCAAATGGAAAATTTTTCTTTATTTGGGTTTTATCAGTTATTTAATATCTAGATTAACTCTCTAATGATATCTTCCCATCTCCTATAAATAGGAGTCATTTGTAGAGAGTTTGTACTAGGAAAAATCAAGAAAAATCCATGAAGATTGTTTGAAAAATTCATACAAAATTTCAAGTTTCAATTTTTCAAAGAGCTTTCATTTTCAATCTTTTTCTGCTAGTTTTTAAACATTCAAAGATTCAATTTCTTGTTGATTTTTCTCTTACAAACTTCTTGAGCCTCAAACTCCACTTTATGCTATAGAAAGTTGTTATTGAGAGATTTTGTGATCTTTGTGATCTTTAAGTGATTGTAATCTTCATTTTCTTTGTGTCCTCTTGGATGAGAATTGAAAGTTGGAGTTGAAACTTCTGGTCTTGTGTAGATTCATTATTTTTGAGTACTTAGTGGAGATAATGAAAATCTTTCATTGCGATAAAGGCGAGGACGTATAACAAGTTGCTCGAATCTCGAAACAAATCTCTTGTGTTTGTGATTACTACTTTCTCTTACTCTCACTTACTCATTTACATTTTGTTTGTTGCTCTTTCTTGTTTATTTGATAGTCATTGCTCTATTACTCTAGTTATTGATTTACTGATTTTGTTCTTTCAATCAAGAAGACAATTGTGTACCTCAACTCTTATTTAAGAAGAATATAGAAGAGAAGTACAGAGCTTTTCACAGAGTATCCGGTTTCACTTCTTGATTTTGAATTGCCGAATAGCTGTTGTAGCATTACTTGTGTAGAATTGCTAGTTAAGTTTTATTTCATCAATTCACCCTCCTTCTAGGTGCTTTTCAAAATGTAGACTTAAATGGAAGCATGTCATTTTTCTATGAAGCATGAACACTCCAAAGTGTGTGTCGTGTTCATGTCAGGCATATGTCGACACTTGCATGATACTTGTCCACACGAATCGGATACTCAGAAACCATGTTGGATTTTAGAAAAAATCAGAAGATGCGTGTCATATCTTAAATAAAGAATGTGTCACTTAAACAAACATGAAAAAGATACTGCTTTGATATAAAAAAATAGTATAACCTAATCACCTCACGACTAGGTGGGGCATTGTCCAGATCTTTTAATGTTTAACCATCTTACTCGATTAGAGGCTATAGATGTAAACAATGGATATTTATGTTGTTTTTTATTTTAATTTTAATAGAATAATTCTAATCACAATGTGTTTTGATGTGCGTTATATATAAATAAAGACAAACATAATCATAGAGCCGTGTCCCCTTATTCTACTTTTTAACTCTTTTTCGTGTCAATATGCCGTGTCGTGTCCGCGTATGTGCTTTATAGACATTTTTTGTCCCACCATATTTGCTTTAAAATTAAAGGGAGAAGGAAAAGACATCTTTTGATAAATTACTGGACTAATGTGGAAAATAAAATTGCTACTTTGCTTCTGTCACTTTAATTTATAGTTTATGCCATGGAAGCATTTAAGGACTAACATGTCAACAATTTCCTATACTAGAAAGCTAATCAATTATTAAAGAAAGATAAATTGATCAATTAATTATAAAGTTAATTTGTTTATATTATTATTTTACAAGAGAATCTTAGCTTGAGACGTTGGATTAGTTCATTTTGAGACGGATTAAACCGTCCAGATTAAATGATGATCCTCATTCCCAGAGGTCACTTGAATTGAATTCCTTGGCCAAGCCTTGGTTATTGTTGTCCAATCTTCGCGGAAAGTGATGTTGAAAGGTGCTTAGTATGCAGTAAAACAATTAGCCTGGTTAAATGTTTTTCAGTTTTGCAAACTTCTTTTAGGAGCCTCTTTTGTCCAAATTAAAGAGACTATTTGGATCTTACATTGATTTTATTTAATGGTTCTTTGTAATTTGTAGGCGGCACTCCAGGAAGAATAATTACGCAGGGACGCTGATGTGAGAGACACAAACGAAGCTAACAAATTTTGCAAAACGCCCACCAAGTTTGACTGTTCCCCACTTTATTCAAAGATTCTTTTTTTTTTTTTTTTTTTTGGGATAAAATTTGCCTGCCAACTTCTGTGATGTTCGATGAGCCACAGTAGCATTCATTGACTTGACTTCTCTTTATAACTTTCTGCGCTCTGAGGTAGAAAAACACTCATTGATCTCTTTACTCCCATAGCATCTGGTTCTTGTTTTGGATCTCCCAGTTCCATTGTGGAGAAACAATCGATCAGGCTGTGATCAATGGCGTTATCTTTGTTATCTTCAGTCTGCTCTCTGGCCACTAAATTGACAGCCACAATTCCAAGTTCCCCATCATCATCCTCATCTCCATCCTTGTTATCGCCTGCACCTGCCGTCAAAGAAGATCTAGAGAAGCTGCAGAGGACGCTGCGGAGGATCCAAGCTGTGCTCGCAGATGCAGAGAGGAGGGAAATACTAGATGAGTCTGTCAAGCTCTGGGTGAAAGAGCTCAAGGACGTTGCCTATGACGCTGAGGACGTGCTGGAGGAGTACCAGTATGAATTGCTACGGATCCAAGTAGAAAGCAGAGTTGCTTCAGCGGAAGCCAGCCGCAAGAGGAAGCGAGAACAAGAGGAGCAACAGGTACGTGATTTGAACTCTATTTTATCACAGCTTTCAATCCCTGAAAGGATCAGGAACATTAGGGAGAGATTTGATGAGATATCAAAGGATCGAGAAGCTCTCCATTTGAGAGAGGAAGATGGAATTCGGAGGCCAGATGTTTCCATGAACTGGCCACAGCCTACAAGCTCTCATGTTGATGAATCGGGCATTTTTGGTAGGGAGCAAGACAAAGATAAAGTAATTGAGATGCTACTTTCTGATGAAAGCTGCAGGTTCTCTGTTATTCCCATAGTTGGGATGGGGGGACTCGGGAAAACAACCCTTGCTCAACTTGTATACAACGATCAAAGGGTTAAACAATATTTTGACTGCACTTGTTGGGTCTGCGTTTCTGAGAATTTTGATGTCTCCAGGCTCACAAAGGAAATGATAGAGTCCATTTCAAAGGAGTCCTGCAATCTCAGCCAGCTAAATGCACTTCAAGATATTCTCAAGGAGAAAGTAAAGGGAAAGAAGGTGCTGCTTGTTCTCGATGACGTGTGGAACGAGCAGCAAGGACCGTGGGATTCTTTTCGAGCCCCCCTTGACAGTGTTGAAACAATGAGAATTATTGTGACAACTAGGAATGATCCAGTTCCAGAGATCATGCAGACGGTGTCTCCTTATCGCCCTGCTTGCTTGTCAAATGATCAATGTTGGTCGTTGTTCCGTCATCGTGCATTCGGTGGTCGAGATCCCAAGGACTATCCAAATTTGGAAGAAATCGGTAGAAAGATCATAGAAAAATGCGGTCGGTTGCCTTTGTCTGTGAAAACAATTGGAGGCCTCCTACATTATGAGTTTGATGAAGATAGATGGACCGATATCTTAGGAAGTGATCTCTGGGACTTGGATCAAGCCAAATGGATATTCTACCAGCACTGAGGTTAAGCTATCGTCATTTACCAGCACATTTGAAGCCATGTTTTCTGTTTTCTTCTCTATTTCCCAAAGATTATAAATTCAAGAAAAATCAGCTAATAAACCTCTGGATCGCACAAGGTTTTATTCTTCCTTATGGAAAGAGAGATTAGAAGACACAGGTAGCAGATATTTCGATGAGTTGCAGAGGAGGTCATTATTTCAATCTGCATTTCACTATGGTTATGGCGATCACTACTTTGTCCTGCATGATGCGATCCATGATGTGGCAAGATCAATTTCAGATAATGAGTACTTTTCTATTATATTAGAGAGTGAGGAGGAGCGACACGACATTCCCAAAGAAGTTCGGCATCTGTTTGTGATAAGTAATTCTTCAATGCCAGTTGACCATTTGAAATTTTTTGATCCCAAGGCTCTGCGCACATTAATAGTAGAAGAAAATTGGTATGATAGCAAGACTTTTAATGTAAACTTAGATAGCTTCGGCTGCTTAAGGGCAGTGGAATTGAGAAGTGAAAAATGTCTTACATCAGTCAGCAACCTCAAACACCTCCGCCATCTTTATGTTATCGACTGGGGAAATGTCTCTCACTTACCGGAGTCGCCGTGGCACCTTTATAACTTGCGGTACTTGAATATTGAATGTTTTGAAGTCAATCAAGAGATATTCATTGACATCGGTAATCTTGTCAGCCTGCAGCGTCTAAGCCTGTGGGGGCCAGTTGTTTTCCCTGGTGACGTCAGTGTAGAAAATAATGAGCTTGGGCTTATGAAGCGGGCATGCTATCCTCCCTCAGATTTGTGCAAGTATGTAGAAAGCGATGGAATCCTCACCTGCCTTCGAGAACTTACCATTATATGCAACAAAAAACTGTCGAGACTTCCTGTCCTCCCGTCATCACTTCAGTCTTTGACGGTTAAAGACTGCACCAACCTCACGTCTTTGTCCCAAAGCCTACAAAGCCTTACTTCCCTAAGAAAGTTGAAGTTATCCAGTTGTCCCAAGCTGCAATTTGGGCAAGTGGAATCTCTGCCGTCGAAGCTTGAGGATGTGCATATTAGTTATTGCTGGAAACTGATGTTGGTGACTGGGCTGAAGAACATGACATCGCTCAAAAGCTTAGTGTTGAAAGATGCCCTCATCTTCAAATTAGGGCAGATGAATTCCTTCCTTGCACGCCCCAGGAAGTGGTGATAACAGACTGCCTCAGGTTGGAAGAATGGTGCAAAAGACGTCAATTTCAGTTTAATCGGGTACTTTCCATCTCATGCCTGTGGATTTTTTGCTGATTATGAAAGATCTGCAACATGTTTGTTCATTGAGTAATTTAGACTTCCTAACCTAACCATGACCTGTTTTGCTCATTTCAGAGGATTTCTATCATGGAGGAATTGACTATCACCTCTACCTCCGAGATTACTGATGACTATGGTGTGGACAACCTTTCCTCTCTTAAAAGATTGTACTTCAATAACAGCGACGAGTCGGTTCCCCCGTCAGATGAATGGTTACCACCAACCCTTCAAACATTAGTAGTACGCTCATCCAAAACTCTGAAGTCCCTTCCTCTTAGCCCGAACCTATCCTCACTGCAGCAGCTGATCATACAGAATTGCAGAGAGCTCACCTCTGTTGTTGGCATTCAGAACCTCAACTCTCTGAAAGAGTTGGTCATAAAAGACTGTCCTGCACTCCAGCTCTCTCCAAACGAGTATCTTCCGTGCTCACTGCAATCCCTGAATGTTTCTGACTGCAAAAGCTTAAGGTCCTTCCCCTATTGCATCACAAGATGTCTGCATTCGACATGCTGAAGCTTTCAAATTGCTCTAGCCTTACTGATGTTTGTGGTCTTAGTGATGTACCATCCCTACGGTATGTGATCATTTGGGACTGTCCTGAAGTCCTGCTCTCTTCTGAGGAATGGCTACGTATCACTTGTTCCCGCAACTTGAATTGGCTACAGGTGGTCTACGACCAAAGTAATCAGACACAATGGCTCCTGCAAAAAAGACAAATGCTACAGTGGGCAACAAAGATCAATTCCTCCAGCTTGGCTTCAATGGATCACGCTTCCAACTCTCTCATGGAGTTGCCCTTATCAATAGATCTCAATGCAGAACCACAACAGACATAACAGATGAGACTCACGTAATTCTGCTACTCATCACATGTCTGTGCTGGTTAAAATAATCAGTCATCCGATGCTAATGTCAGAGGCATTTTGATCCCTAATAGCAGGTAAGACATATCTGGTTTTAGTTTCAACATTTCTTCTTGACTAATTTACTTCAAGTGTCATATGGTCTAATATTGATCACTGGCAATGAAAGCTATCTTGTTATTTGACATAGATATAAAGCTAGGTGTGTCTCTTAATATGCCTTTTCAAAGTGTGGCTGTCTTGTTCAAACTAAAGTTTAAGCTGACTGCTTGTTCTTGCTGCGTGCATCGATAATTATCGTAGGGGCACACACTAGTATAGATTTGGTTTTCCACTTCACCCATTATCACGTCGGTTGAACTAAGAACTGAAGTGAATAAAAATGTGCTGGCATTTTTGTAAATATAAGGAGTAAATGTATGGGATCGGGAAAAATTAATATACACGTGTAATATCCAACATTTAACGTCGGTTTAACTGACGTTAAATAGTATTCCATGTTGGTTCTATAATGAACCGACGTGGAATCACTAATATTTAATGTCGGTTCTATAATGAACCGACGTTAAATAAAATTTCGAGATGCGCGCCAAGATCACCAACGCCCATTAATTCTAACCCTAACTTCTCTCTCCCCTCCTCGAGTCCCCTCTCTCGCCTCTCAAGTTTTCAGACAAAAAAAAAAAATGCCCTCGCCTGCCGCCGCTTTCCTCTACTTCGGTCTCGACGGTGGCAATGTCCCTCTCCCCTGTGACGGCGTCCCTCTCCCTTGTCTGATCCCTTGACTTCGGCCTCGACAGCGACGACGCTTTCGCCGAAGGGCCCCATAAACCCTAAA
Organism: Agave tequilana; assembly: GCA_038442645.1. Taxonomy (NCBI): domain Eukaryota; kingdom Viridiplantae; phylum Streptophyta; class Magnoliopsida; order Asparagales; family Asparagaceae; genus Agave; species Agave tequilana. The sequence continues at coordinate 31,424 of JAVJIF010013057.1, read as the reverse complement.
AAAGGTCCCTCCCCTCTCCTTGACCCCTAAATTTTCAAGCATAAACATTTTTTTGTCTTTGTCAATTTTGTTTTTCTTTTTCCTTCTACCTATTTTTTTTATTTTTAGTTAATGAGAAGGACTATGATTTTAGCTTTTTCATAAAAAAAAAAAGAAACTTTCTGTATGATATTTGGTTATGATTAAAAAAAAAAAATCTCTGTATGATATTTCTGTATGATGAAAAAATTGTATGATAAATTTTTTCAGTCGACTACATAGTCGACTGTGTAAGGATTAGTCGACTGTACAGTCGACTAACATAGATCAATTGATAATCCCCAGTTTCTGTTTGATCTCAGTTAGTCGACTAACTGAGATCATTAGGCGACTAATGATGGGACAAGTCGACTATATAGTCGACTAGTCTGAGATACCCATTCTCTGTTGGCGATCATTTGTACAAACTAACCGACTATACAGTCGACTAGTCAGTCGGTTCTGGCTGTGAATAGGTAACCGCTGTTTTGGCTTCTTCCCTCGCTTGGATATAAATAGAGGGTTCTTGAAAACCCAAGTGATGTGAGAAACATTTGAGAGCTTGAGAGAAAACTTGTATTCATCTTTTAAACTTGTTGATCTTTTCTGCCTTGGGGACATAGGCAAGCTAGCCGAACCTCGTTACATCTCGTGTCTCTACTTTTTGTTATAGTGTTTATGCACGTGTGGTTGATTCTTTAGGGCTTCTCTGAACGCAACAGTGTGTGTGTGTGTGTGTGTGATAGTGTGTGTTTCATACTTGATGTGTGTGTATGCGCGCGCATGTGTGTGGTGATGGTGTTGGTATGTGTGTCATGCTTGATATGTGTGTGTGTGGTGATGCGTGTGTTATGCTTGATGTGTGCGTGTGTCATGATTGATGTGTGTGTATGTGTTGGTGGTTTGTTTGCGTATGTCATGCTTGATGTGTGTGTGTGTGGTGGTGGTAGTGGGGTGTGCGTGCGTGTATGTGTCATGCTTGATGTGTGTGTGGTGGGATGTGTGTGTGTCATGCTTGATGTGTGTGTGTGGTGGGATGTGTGTCATGCTTTATGTGCGCTTGATGGTGTGGTGTTGGTGGTTTGTGACAAACTGACAATTATGCATAAGTAAATTTACTCTTTATATGATACACGCTAATTCAATATTTTATTTTTGATATCTAGACTAGGTAAACATGGATCGAAAATGGATGGATGCTAATAGATTAAGTACCAAATATTGGAATGGTGTAGAGGAGTTTATTAAGGTTGTTATTGAGCATACATCAATCCTAATCGTATTAAGTGTCCGTGCAGAAGATGTGGTTGCCTTGAAATATTGCGGTTGAAGTACTAAGAAACTATTTATTCGTTAATGGGATTGATAAAGAGTATATAGATGGATATAAGATGATGAGAGTGCGAGAAATAGACCGATTAATTCATATGATAGAAGATGTGATTAAAGAGAAGAAGTTGAGTGTAGTGAGGGTGATAAATTAAAAGACATTATCCATGATGTAGAAGATCACTTTATGGATCACCCACACTTAATTCAGAGTTTGAAAGATGATGCAGAAAAATCTTTATATGTTGGTTGTTCTAAATTCACTAAATTGTCTGCAGTGTTAAGATTATACAATTTGGAAGAAGGAAATAGTTGAGCAATAAGAGTTTACAGCCTTACTCAGTCTCTTGAAAGATATGCTTTTTGAGGATAATAAGCTTTCGGATTGTACATGCGATGTCAAGAAGATTCTGTGCTCTATTTGTATGAATTACTAGAGAATTCACACTTGGCCTAATGATTGTATTTTGTACAGAAATGATTATGAAGGTTTGGAGAAATATCCGGTTTGTGAAGTGGATCGGTACAATAAAATAAGCATAAATTTTAGCTAAGGTATTATGATATTTTCTGGTAATACCTAAATTTAAACTCTTATTTAGTAATACAAAACATTTAATTTAATTTCTCATATATGAATTTATCTTATGATTCACATTGGATGATGTGCATTATTGACCCAAGATCTTTTATTGTATATTGGTTGGAGTCGTTGGAGGGGGGCTCAAAGTGTGAAAACCGATTAAGAAAATAATTGATTTTTGAATGTTTAATCTTGTATATATTTATTAATGCATCAAATATTTCTAAATTTTTTCATAATATCTATCATAAAATATCTATTAATAATCTTTTTTAATTTCTTAAATTTATGAAAAGGGCCCTCACCGTCTTCATCCAAGCTGACGGGGTAAACATGCTTCATGGAAAAAGATTTAGGTAATTCTTTTAGAAATTGATGATAAAACTTTTAAGTTTTAACTTTTACTTAACATATATATTCCAATTCTTGTAATGTCCTTGTCAACCGATTTTATTGTGTATGGATACTATATTATGCAGTTTATGCGTCAAATCGTTACTTACAAATGAATTCTATTCCAAAAAATGTATAATTCTCTTAACTAAATCAAATTTATATTTTTTTGTAAGTGTTCAAATTAACAGAAATAATAACTGAATATGTTTGCAGTTCGATGATAAAAATACAATATTAATCAGAAATTGGAGGAAGTTCACGAAGAGTGGGCGAGATATGTAGTGAATTATATTGATAGTAAGTTTTTTTTTTTTTTGTGAATCTTGTATTTAATGCGTATGTGTCATGTATTGTGTTAAATTTTTCTCATTCTCATTACATGGTAGATCGAGTGAGAGCCCCGAAGATCGATGCATGATGTGCTTTAACTAGAGAGGGTATATATTGTGTCAAAATTTTCTTTTTTGTTTTTTGAATTTTTGTTTTTTGTTTTTTGAATTTGTGCATGTTTTCATTTTGGTGATGTTTGGTGCATGTTTTCTTTTTTGTGCATGTTTGGTGTATGTACACACACATGTATTTGATACAATGAGGGTTTTTTGGAATTTGAATATGAAATTTGTAAGAAAAATTGCATTCTGCACATTGCACTTTTAAGAAGGTGCCTGTCATTTCACTTGACATATATACTGTCAGTTTATGCCTCTGACAATATTTTTCATATGAGCTATTGGTGTAGGTTGTCATGCTACGAGAATCAAAGCAACCTTGTAGGGATCCCAAAGTATTGGCTGCTCATGCTAGAAAGGAATACTTCAGGTATTCTCAAATTTAGTTCATCAAATCTGTAACTATTTTTGGAGACACTTTTGTGGTTGATTTTCCTATGTGTATTGGATTCTGGATTAATGTATACATGTTACATATATATTTGTACTGGATGTGTTGAATTATGAATTGCTATGTTTGTATTGGATTCTGAATTGGGAATATATTTGTATTGGATTCTGGATTGCTATGTTTACAGGAATATTGCTAAAACTAATTTTAAAAAATAAATAATATGCACAACATTGATTTTAAATCGACCTTGTATAAGCTTTCCACATCGATTGTTAACATAACCGACGTGGGGAAAACATGTTTTTCACGTCGGTTAATTTCAGAACCGTTGTGAAAAAATATCACTAACAAATCCCAGTGAGAAGTTATTTTTTTATAAACGTGAAATGTAAATTTCTAACGTCGAGTTAAAACCGACGTGGAAAGTTGTGGACTTTTTATGTCGCCTGGATAGACGTCGGGTACTTTTTTTCTTTAACGTTAATTTTAAACTGACGTGATATTCTCTTTCTGTTGTAGTGGCACAATAAGATCAATTAATAAATTATGACTTATAAGGTGACCTGTGTTTTCTTTTCTTATTCTTCTATTATTATTTTTTTATTCCTGCGAGATTTAAGGTTCTTTCCCTAGCTTACCTTCCATAATTGGAAATCTAGGTGATTCTGCAGAGGCTCAAACATGACATGTCGGTATGTGAATAAGGACAAAGCAACCTCTTAGGGTTCGTATTTATCCATTTGAAAGGTGGTGACAATCTCTAATACCATTAGACACCATGACAACTACATTTCTATAGTGAGGGAAGTGTTGTGCACAGATGACAACAACCGATAGAGGATCTCACAGATCTCAAACACAAAGAACAACCCAACAATCACACGAAGAACGCACAATCACAAAGAACAAGATTTAACGAGGTTCGGCCTCAATGCCTACGTCCTCGGGGCAATCAATGGAGAGAGTTTTATTTAGGAAGATTACAATAGCTCTTAAGTCTCTTTGAATGCAAGAGAACTATCAGCTAATACTTTTTCGCAGAGTTCTTCAAGATTACAACCCTAGAAATCAACATTAGGCTTAAATACCCAAATTTTGCGGAGCAGCAGATTTTCGCCCAAACCCGACTGTCGGTCGACTCGGCCGATCGACCGACCTCCACCCCGGTCGACTCGGTCGGCCGACCGAATTTAACCGAGAGTTTGGCTCTTTACAATCAGGGTCTTTCGGTCGACCGGGCCGGTCGACCGCCTAAGGCCCTGTGCATGTTGTGTATGTCGGTCGACCGGATCGGTCGACTGACCCTGCCTGATTCTGCTGCTGCTGCTATTTCCAGCTGTTGTTCCCTTCGTCTTCGTCGTCGACTTCCTTGGCGATCACTCGACGACCCCTCGACGATCCTTATCAACTTCCCCATCAGTAAACTCTCTCTTTCCAACAATTCTCCACCTCGGCGAAGATTTTTCCTAAAATCTAAGCCGATCTCCAACGAACCCAGTCCATCACCTGGCGAAATCGACACACGATCTCAGCGAAATCGACACACGATCTCGGCTTGCGCTCACCGGTCGAAATCGACACACGATCTCGGCGAAATCGACACATGATCTCGGCTTGGAATCTTTGGCTCATCTATTCCTAGAAAACATCGCACATGCCTTCCCTGCACTTCACCTTAGGAGAATTTCCATACCTGCCGATCACTAACCGTGGCTCCCTCTCCGCAACTTCACGACCTCACGAAGACTTCCTTATGAGCCAACACTGACTCTCCACTGACCAGCTCTATCTAGTCTACCTGTCTTCCACTGACGGTCCAAATAAGTCTGCGTAGAGCCCACCAAACATCATCGGCTTCAAATGGATGCACACCCCTCCTTATGCAAGCTCAACATCTTCTCACCAGAAGATCACCTGTTCATCGAGACCACAACACCTCACCTCTCCGTGAAGTCCAACTGGCCACACCACTTCACCTCTACATGAAGTCTCTTCACCTCTACGTGAAGTCTCTCCATCTCTACTTGAAGCTTCAATAGGCCACAACTCTTCACCTCTACGTGAAGATCCAAAATAACATCTCGAGAACCCAAATAGCTTCATAAGAGTTGCATCACCAAATGGCTGCGCCTTTACGGCTGCCTACGTACCTTTGCCCAAAAGGATCAAGCCAATCGTAGTTCATTAAAATGAGCTTCATCAAGCTCAAATTATGGTACCTGTATCTGCAGCAGCGAACCTGTCAGACTGAGTCATATGAACCTCTTCCCGACCATCATGGAGAGCAACGGCCTTCAACTTGAGCTTGTCTCGATCACAAGCTTGAGATTCATGTTTCTTTAACCACGACCGTGGTTTCACCTTGGTTCCAATGGCTGCAAATAACTCGACATCCTCAACAATGTCGTCATCCTGTTCAGCATCACCCTTGGTATCATGAACTCCACCCGGTGTCACCTCCGATGAAGTCTCCTTTGATGCCGAACCAACTGGAGATGATGGAGTAGCATCAACCTCCACCCGCTGCAATCCTTCCTTGGTCTCCGTCCTCTCCACTGCTGAGAGACGGTGGACTTCAACACTGAAGCCTCTCCAAATGTGACATGCCTGCTCATCACGATCTTCTTGTCTTCGGGGTCCCACAACCTGTAGCTGTTCTTCTTGACACCCAAATAGACAAACCTCTTTGCTCGCGGATTCACCTTGCCATTCTTGGCACTGAAGTAAGCCGGACTTCCAAACTCCCGCAGCAAACTATGATCTTTAGCAACTTTCCCGGACCAAATATCCAATGGAGCTCTACCTCCTATCGCAGTCGATCGATTCTTGAGATGGCTAGCATACTCAGTCGCCTCAGTCCAAAGCGACTTGTCCAATCTTGCATTAGACAACAACCTCCGAACCTCCTCCAGCAAGGAACGAACTACCTCTTTAGCCAACCCATCTGTACCTGTTGAGAAGTGAGTAGCAATCCCTGTGTTCTGGCCAAATTGTAGGAATTGGTTAATGTCTATTCCAACATTACCAATATGAAGCTCCTTTATCTTCCTACCTATCTGCCTCTCCATTTTCCTCTCCACTTCCTCAACACATCTAGGGCTTCACCCCTTTGTCTCATTGGATATATCCAAACTTGCCTAGATGAACAATCAATGAACGAGACAAAGTACCTGTGACCTCCAAGCGATGCCGTCTTAGCAGGTCCCCATACACTCACGTGAACACAATCAAGAAGACCTTCATTGTGGTGAGTACTGGTGCTGAATCTCACCGTCTTCTTGTCCAGAACGCTGTGTCCACCTTCCAACTTGCAGGTAGCAGCACCTTCCATGGATTCCTTCTTTGCAGGAGCTTGCAAAGACCTTCCATCTTCGTGTCCGACCTTTCCCTGCCAGTCCTCCGGGCCATCTTTATCTAAAGAACTCGAAGTCTCCACCTAATCTGTCAATACTACCCTTCAAGTAGTAAAGATTTCCTCGGCGGACGCCCTTCATCACCACCATCGAGCGCTTGATCATCCTGAGATCGCCATCTCGAACAGATATCACCATGCCCGATGCTTCCAAAGTTCCCACGGAGATTAGATTTCTCTTCAACAGAGGTACATACCTCACTCCTTTCAGCTCCCTTTCCATCCCATCAAACATCCTGATTCGGATTGTACCTACACCCTCCACGCTACATGGGTGATCGTCGCCCATAACGACCGAACACCCCTCCAGCTGCTCAAAGTTTGAAAACCAGCCCCGATTAGGGCACGCATGGTATGTTGTACCTGTATCCAGAATCCACTCATCTTTCCATGAGTTACCAATAATGGGAGAACTGACTGAAAACGAGAAACCTGACGAGTCCGAATCTGCTCCATCTGCCTGTGAACTGCTCCTCTGAGTATTCGTCACTTTTGCAAGATTTGTTTCAGCCTTCGACTCCTTCTTCTTCCCCTTGAACTTCGGACAGTCCACTTTCCAGTGCCCTATCTCTCGGCAGAAAATGCACTGATCCTTCCTCAGATCCCTATAGCCCGACCTGGACTTCAATCTTCCTCTCACCTCCTTGCCCTTCCGCGATGAACTTCTGCTTCTTACTTCCAGTGCCTCCGCTACTAAGCTTGACTGTGAAGGATGCCTCTCATTCTTCCTTGTGTCATAACTCATCAATGCAGATGACACCTCATCATAATCCAAGCTCTGCCTTCCATTAATGAAGGTCAGTGTGAATGTCTCGTACTCCTCTGCAGGAAGTGAATTCAGAAAGATGACCGCCTTATCTTTCTCATCTACCGTGACCCACATTTAGCAGATCTGTAAGAAGCTTCGTATATCGGTTGATGTGCTCATTTACTGTGTTCCCCTTCTTTATTCGAAGTTGATATAGCTTACTCTTAAGCTGCAACCTAGACTCCACGCTCTTAGTCAGGTATTTCTTAGCAAGGGTGTCCCACAGCTTCTTTGCCGACGTCTCATGTTGTGCAAGATATTTGATGTCTTGCGACAAGCATGAACGTATCAAGCCACATGCCGACCTATTCATCTTCGCCCACTCTTCATCAGTGGTCGTGTTCTTCTTCCTCTCCAATAAGAGAGTGTCTTCGAGGTTTGATGCATTCAGCGCATCCATAACCTCGCATCTCCACATACCAAAATTGTTAGTCCCATTAAACTTAACAACTTCAATCCTTGGGTGATTGTTCATTGTCTTAACAGATGCAGTTTCTTCTGCCATTGAGATTTTCCCTGATTCTCTATTTATGCGGAAGTAACAACCAACTTGAAATAGATCCCAACACAAATAAAAATCGGATTTTTTACCTGTCCCTTGAAACCCTAGATCGAGTTTCTCACTGGATCTACTTCAACACAGATTCAACGAGCCCTCCTTGCGTCCTCCTGAGATCGACACACGATCTCCACGAACACCGTTACTTCTGATCTGAGATCGACACACGATCTCCACCGGATCCGATCTCGAGCCCTCCGAATCCTCAGAAATCCCAAGAGCAACCTAGATGCTCTGATACCACTTGTTGTGCACCGATGACAACAACCGATAGAGGATCTCACAGATCTCAAACACAAAGAACAACCCAACAATCACATGAAGAACGCACAATCACAAAGAACAAGATTTAACGAGGTTCGGCCTCAATGCCTACGTCCTCGGGGCAATCAATGGAGAGAGTTTTATTTAGGAAGATGATTAAAATAGCTCTTAAGTCTCTTTGAATGCAAGAGAACTATCAGCTAATACTTTTTCGCAGGGTTCTTCAAGATTACAACCCTAGAAATCAACATTAGGCTTAAATACCCAAATTTTGCGGAGCAGCAGATTTTCGCCCAAACCCGACTGTCAGTCGACCCGGCCGGTCGACCGACCTCCACCCCAGTCGACCCGGTCGGCCGACCGAATTTAACTGAGAGTTTGGCTCTTTACAGTCAGGGTCTTTCAGTCGACCGGGCCGGTCGACCGCCTAAGGCCCTGTGCATGTTGTGCATGTCGGTCGACCGGACCGGTCGACCGACCCTGCCTGATTCTGCTGCTGCTGCTATTTTCAGCTGTTGTTCCCTTCGTCTTCGTCGTCGACTTCCTTGGCGATCACTCGACGACCCCTCGATGATCCTTATCAACTTCCCCATCAGTAAACTCTCTCTTTCTAACAGGAAGAAGATGGAATAACTCCATTAGCCCTTAAATGTGACTCATGTTCTCCAATGACAACTTTCGGCATTTCAACTACTCAAAAACCTCTTTAATTATCTACATGTAGCTTACAGTCTCAGATCGGATTACACCACAAGTAGTCAGACACTATACTTCTGCCAACAACAGACAACTGCAGCTGTTTAATGCCCAAATAAAATTCCAAGGTTTCGTAGTTTTTGTCACCCATAATAATTAATTAAGTCGTCATATCTTTCTTTTTTCTTTCTAATTTCCTAGCTCACTACTTCTTCCATAGACATATGTTCTAATTCAGCATCACTTACAAGGGAAGCAACCCTATGTAGGCTACTTGCAATTTTTATTGGGGAAGTCGAGGAAAACAAACTTTGAATCAACTTAAGAAACTGTCAGCCACGTCTTCCCATTGACCGACTCCTTCTATGGTCGACCCGTCGATCGACTATTTTTACTAATAACTCTTGACAGTCTCAGTCGGTCGACTGCTAGTCGACCGATGCTTCTGTTGCCACTGTCTGCTTCTTTGCGGTCGACCGCAACTCCTTGTGTACGTTTTGTGCATGGCCGGTCGATCAGTCCTTTGTCTTCAGCTGAGAACAGAGCTTCTTCTTTACTTTTGAACTCCGATCTCTGCACTTTAATCTCCAATGGGTTTAAAAACTCTACCATCATGATTTTACACTCTTCCCCCAAAATTCTCCACCTCGGTGAAGATTTCTCAAATATGAGTACCATGTCAACTCCATCGGGGCTGTACCAATGTGGTTGCCGACGTACCCTTGCCCAGGAGAACAAGCCATCCATAATTCATCCAAACGAGCTCCACCGAGCTCAAGCGACTGGAAGGATCCGGAATAACTCCTTGCAATATGCAAACTTCACTCCCGGAACAACATTGGTAAGCATATCAGCAGGATTCTTCTTTGTGTGAATATTCTGTAACTCGTATCACCCTCATCAAGAATCTCCCGAATAAAATGAAACCTGACATTGATATGCTTCGTCCTTGCATGATATAACTAGTGCTTTACTAAATAGATAGCACTCATGCTATCACAGTTGATTTTCAATAGATCCTGATCAATCTCCAAGTTATCGAACAATCCTTGAAGACAAATTGCCTCCTTCATGGCCTCCGTCATGGCCATATACTCGGTCTCCGTAGTAGACAATAGACTGCAGAATAGAGCGTCAGCTCACTGGTGTTTGAGATAATGTAAACACATATCCCGTTATAAATCGGCATTTGTCGAGGTCTCCTGCATAGTCAAAGTCAACATATCTGATAGACTCCTGCTTACCAGTAGAATCCTTCTCGAATACTAAACCAACAGCTATGGTACCTTTGATATACTGTAGAATCTACTTTACTGCCTCCCAATGATCCCTGCAAAGATCGTGCATATATCTGCTAAATATTGAGACAACATGTGACAAATCGAGACTAGTATACGCCATTGCATATATTAAACTACCAAATGTGCTAGCATAGAGTACGTGAGTCATATACTCACGCTCTTTAACAGAAGTAAGAGACATGATAGCTTTTAACTTGAAGTGTGGAGACAATGGTGTACTTATAGTCTTCGTATCGCCTTTGATGTTGAATTTTTGCAGTACCTTCTTCAAATACTCCCTTTGCGTCAAGCTAACCTTGCCACTTTTCAGGTCTCGCCCAATTTTCATGCCTAGCACATTCTTCGCTTCACTCAAATCCTCCATTTCAAACTCGGAAGATAAATCCTTCTTCAACTTATTAATAGTGGAGTTGCTCTTAGAAGCTATATCATTCACATACAATAGTAGATAGATGTACTCTCCTTCTGATAGCTTATTGTAATGCACACATGGGTCATAATGGCTTCTTGTGTACCTCTTGCCTCTCATGAAGCTGTCGAAACGCTTGTACCACTGCCTCAGTGATTGCTTTAATCTATAAAGTGATTTTTTCAGCTTGCATACCATATGTTCTTTTCCTATAGTCTTGAATCTTTTCGGCTGAGTCATGTAGATCTCCTCTTTAAGATCGCCATAGAGAAAGATGGTCTTCACATTGAGCTGATCAAACTCCAACTCATACTGTGCCACCAGTACCAGCAGAATTCGAATAGACGTGTTTCACAACAGGTGAAAATATCTCATTGTAATCAATGCCTTCTCGCTGCGCATTGCTTTTAGCTACCAACCTGGCTTTGTAACATACAAGTCACCATTGAGTGATCCATATTTCTTTGTAAAGACCCACTTACAACCAATTGTCTTTTTTTTTCTCTTGGGCAACTCTGATAGTTTTCAAGTGTCATTTTTATGTAGAGAACTCATCTGTTCCATCATGGCATCCTTCCACATCTTAGATTTTGAACTGATTTTAGCTTCTCTATATGTAGTCGGGATCCTCTCCTCAACAACTGGGAGAGCATAGGTTACCATCAAATCTATGGTGAGCCGACTGGGCTTACGCGGATTTTTTTCTTTCATGTTCTTCCAACGGCAATAGATTCTTGGACATCACCCATATCCTGTCCTTAATCCTCATCATTATCAGCATCTTGCTAGGCTACTTGACTACCACCCTGTGTCACCGTGGGTATGATCTCAAATGATACTGATCTTTCTAGAGACAGTGAAGCTGCAATATCCCTCTGGTCGTTTCACTCTCTACCTGCTGAGAGTTTGTAGGCATCATCATAGAAACCTCGTCAAACGTGACATCTCTGCTCAAGATAAAATTCTTGCCCTTTAGATCCCAAATTTTATAGACTTTAACTCCCTTTTTGAATCCTACGATACACCTTTCCTCGCTCTTCATCCATTTTATCTTACTTGACATGATAGTAGGTCGGACACCCAAATACCCATACTGAATCATAATCCTGAGCAACTTTTCCTGACCAAACTTCTAGAGGAGTTTTTCCTCCTATTGCAGACAAAGGCAACTTGTTAAAAAGATGATAAGCATACGCCAGTGCCTCAGCCCAAAAAGATTTTGATATGCCGGTGTAAGATAGCATGCACCGGACATTCTCTAGCAATGTCCTGTTCATCCTTTTAACCATCTCGTTTTGTTGCGATGTTTTCCTTACTTTGAAGTACTTTCTATGCTCTTATCATGGCATCGCTGTAGAAAAGGATCGCTTGTGTACTCACTTCCGTTATTTGAACGAAGTACTTTGACCTTCCTTCCCGTACTCTTCTCCATGTTCTTATTTCGCTCCATAAATTACTCCAGAACTTCCTCTTTGTGGTTTATGGTATATACCCTACATCGCCTATAGTAATCATCTATAAAAGACAAAGTCATAGTTATCTCCAATAGAAGTTGTCTCGGTAAGTCCCAAGACATTTGTGTGAACATAATTCAAAATCCCTTTGGTGCAATGAGTCGCGGTGCCGATTCTCACCTTGGTTTCTTTCCGATGACGCAATGTTCACAAAATTCCAATTTGCAAGTACTGGCACCTTTTAATAAACCTTGCTTTGCAAGAGCTTGTAAAGATTTCTCTCCTGTATGTTCGAGTCTCATATGCCAGAGTTGGGTATAATCATCATCTGAATCTGTAGAAGCTGCCACTTACCCTGTAACCTTGCTACCCTTCAAGTAGTAAAGGCTATTGCGTCGGACACCCTTCAACACAACCATCGAGCCTTTAATCATCTTGAGAATACTATCTCTAATAGATACTTCAAGATCCAATGCTTCCAAAGCACCAACAGAGATAAGATTCTTTTTCAGTTAAGGTATATACCTCACATCCTTCAATTCTTGCACCATCTTATCAAACATCTTGATAAAGACAGTACCTATTCCTTCCATATAACATGGGTGATCATCGCCCATGACAACAGAATAACCATCTAGTTTCTCAAAAGTAGAAAACCAATCCCTGTTGGGACACACATGAAAGATAGCTCCTATACGTAGCATCCACTTAGAATCACTTAAGTAACCTATCGTAGGAGTAGTGACAGAGAACAAAACAAAGATGAATCTGAGTCCGATCCATCTGCCTATGAAGTACTAACTAATTGGGTGTTGATCAAGTGTGCGAGATTTGCCTCTGTCATTGACTCCTTATCCTTATTATTATCCTTGATCCTTAGACAGTTAACCTTCCAGTGCCCTAACTCTTTGTAGAAGGCACACTAATTCTTTTTCAGATCTCTGAACCTGGTCGAGACTTCAATCTCTTGCGATCATCTTTGGCTTTTCGATTGGAACCCCTACCTCTTACCGTCAATGCCTTGATGTACCACTAAAAAGATTGCTTATCCTTCCTCATCACTTCATAATTTACAAGAGCAACCGACACATCATTATAATTAAGTGATTGTTTCCCATTAATCAAGGTGAGAACGAAGGTCTCATGCTCTTCATCAGGAAGAGAATTCAGAAGAATCAGCACGTTGTCCTCTTCTTCGATATCAACATCCACATTAACCAAATCTATAAGAAGCTTTGTGTAGTCATTTTGTGATCAGCAATAAAGAGTCATTTCTTTAACTGGAAGCGATAAATCCTCATTTTTAGATGCAGTCGAGACTTGACACTCTTTGTCAGATTTTTGTACTCTCACATCTTTCTTGCGGACGTCTCATACAACATATGATATTTGATGTCTTGTGTCAAACAAGACCTTATGAGACCACACGCCGTTCATTTCATCTTGTCTCAATCTTTCTCAGAAGTCTCCTTTGACTTTTCTTCCAACCGTAGAGTGTTATCGAGGTTTGATGCTGTCAGAGCATCCATCACCTCGCACCACCACATTCCAAAATTGTTCTTGCTATCAAACTTTCCCACATCGATCTTCATCAGATATGGGTCCACAAATTTCACCGTGGATTGACTTTCTCCGGCCATTTCCTTAACATAATGCGGAAAACAAATTCAAATAGGAAAGATTAGATCTTTACCTTTGAACGAAGCTGTGGACAGTGTTCAAATTGATTTGCTCCACCTAAACGAATAACTCCCCATCGAACCCGGAAAGCTCTGATACCACTTGTTAGGGCGGTCGAGGAATCCCAAAAGCAACAGAGAATCGCAGCAACACCAGAGAATAGTCGCAAACACAAGAACAAAAACTGTAACGCCCTGATCCCGCGGATATGGGAACGCTACAACGATGTACATACGCAAGGCGAAAATACCCTCGCATACGTATGCTAAGCCTCATTACAGGAAATAAATACAATATACATAATTATTTCAGCATTAAATATGTATAAGAATACCCACAAAAAGATCAGTGATCATAATAAATATAAAAACATTGATAAATAAGAAAATAGAAACAAATAATAAAGATACCTATGAATCGGAAAGGGTGGCGGTCTCAAAATAATATCTCGAGAAAATTAGGTGCTATGAAATCTCTGGCTCCAATTTGGGCACGCAAATCCAGGGTCGTTAGAAAGCGACCTAGTGAGTGGTAAAATGAAGGAAGCAGTAATAGTATATTATAATAGTAGTATAATCACAATAATATATAATATATGTTTAACTACCAGTGATACAATATAATTATGCTAAGATCGGTATAACTAATACAAGAATGTTATATTCACATCATAACAGTAGTAATACCCAATATGCATGTTACAATGGTGATGTTACTACAATCTTATACAATATATAAAAGGAATAGCAATTAATTATATCGGAAAGAGTCTTATATATTATCTATTTTTATACTATTAGGTTGTTATAATCAATAAGAGTTATAGCATTTATATGTTATTATCAGTATGTGAAATAAAATATAATATTTAGTAACATATCAATGTAATCAACATGTATAAATAATATATATCATCTTTTATTATTTTTCATTTAAGGTTTAAACTCTAATAAAAATGGTATGATGGTATCGTAAATAATATGAATAGTATGACATACATACATGATTTACACATAATAATCATACTAATATGAAGAAAATACATGGAACATGAAATAAATGGAATGCAGAGTATATGTGTAAATGAATTGTGTATCTGTGAAGAATACAGGAAGTGCAAAGTATACATGTGACATGATGGTAGATAAGATAACGGAAAGTGTAACAAGTATAAAGGGACAATACTATAATATATCAAATAGGTCATGTTAATCATACAATAATAACAATTAGTATCACCTGATATTTTAATCAATCTCTTTTAGTATTCCATACCACTTGCAGTTCATACTAGAGCCTGTGCTCTAACCGAACTCATTCGAACATGGCATATGGGTATCATTATTCGAACGAGAGAGACCAAATAACAAGCGTTTTTGATGTCGCTATTTCTTATTGTTTTATTATATTAATTAAAAACTCAATGGTCAAGGATCTCTAATTGGGTGGGTGTACCTCGTGCATACTCGGGGTCCGGCCTTAAACAGACCCCTGGCTGCTGAGACCAGGGCCAGCCCGATAAGGCGACACAAGTAACGGGAAACAGAAAACGGGAAGGTAGTCAGCACTACAATGTCCCCTGCAGTGGGACTAATATGGATCCATGGCATCCACCCGATAAGATCTAGTCAACCGTTAAGTCTCACCCATCCCCATATTATATTTATTATATATAAACTGCACAGTGCATCAGGAACAAGAACAGTGCATGGTACATGTAATAAGATAATAGGATATAAGCTTCATCGATATCATGAAACAAGATAACAGGAAATGAAAAATAAGAGATATAGGATTTTAGAGGTAGCCCCGTGGCTTAGATTCACATGGTACTTAGTTTTACACATCGCATATCAACAACACCCATGTAACAGGAGTATCATATCGATGTCAGTAAAAGAAAACAGTCATGTAACAGGAATATAAGAATGTCTATGTAACAGGAACAGTGATCCAGGCAATAGAAATACAGAAACAATCAACACATGTGTACAGGTGAAACTATGTAACTGTATTATAAGAACATGAAATAACTGTGTACAGAGTATTCATGTAGTGGTGATACAAATATGTGAAATAACGGTATCCAATAAAATAGCGTATCTGTATATCAGTGGTACATATATATAAAATAATAGTATCCAGTGTAACAGTATCTGTATAACGGTAATACATGTACTGAAATGACAGCGTTCAGTGTGATAGTTGATTAGTCACATATATTGCATATACATTGTCACCTTACCATACTTTTTAGCTAATAAATCCTATTAATAAGTCTTCTTCTTCTTCTTTAAATGTAGGCCCAATTGCTAAAAGAAAGGAAAGAGAAACAAGCCCAAAAGCCCACCAAATTCTGATTTAATTCAGAATAAATTCGAAATCAAGGAATCAGGGCAAAATCTTGGCATATCGGAGAGGTTGAAAACTGGTTGAAAAGAATCCTCCCAAATCAAGCGGTTAAAGCCAACAATCAAAGGCTGTTTCGTCAAATCTGGGAGTTGCAACAGTGAAACCAGGAAGACAAAAGGGAGTCCAAATCCACGCCAACCACCTATCCACCTGGATGTGGCCAATTGGCCACATCGGATCCGCGGCTTATTGGTGGAGATAAGGGGAGCGTTTGCTCCCCTTATCTCCTCACTCCCTGCCCTCTGGGTTTTTTCCTATAAAAGCTTGGGTTTTATACTGAAAAAGGAGCGAAGACTAGGATTAGAATTTTTTGTTTATTCTTTAAGGATTTAGGCTCTTTGTTAGATAGTGTAAAAGTTGTATTTTATTTTACAATTTGTAGTTCAGTATAAATACCTGTGAGAGAGAGGAATTGAGTGCTTGTAACTTGAAGATTGAAGTGACATCAATATAAGAATCGAGCTATATTTTCTTCCACTCATTTTACGGTATGTCATGCTTTAATTACTTGCATTGTTCTTTGTTTTCCATGAGTAGCTAAATCGGTTTTCTTGGCTCACTATTACTCCTCTCTCTGATCCCTCTTCTTTTCGAACGGTTTGATGAAATGACCCAATGAATCATTTGCATGCCTAACTTAAGCCTTTCTTCTTGAAAGTGTTCTTGAAGGCACATGAGGATGGGTTTGGATTTTTAACTTCTACCTCTTTTCAAAACATCTCTTGAACTTATTTTTATCTCATACTTGAACTTCTTGATGATTTAACATTCAACTCAAGACAATTTCTTAAAGAAAAGAATTAACCTTTCCAACCATCTTATGTGTTTTGCTTAAAACATTCTAAAATCAATCTTAAGTTTTGCTTATGATCAAGTTGAGGCATTAAGATTTTCAATTGAAGAACATGTCATTGAGTAGTGAGATAGTGAGCCCAGATTTTCTTCTTTATTAAAAACAACTAATCACTTTTCAAAGCTTTTTAAATCACCTTTTTCTAAAGCCTTCTCCAAAGTTGCAATTTCTCTTTTAATCATCCCCCTTCTTTCCATTCTCTTTTCAATTAAAAAACGAGCACAATTCTTTGTTACTAAACAAAACACCGAAAAGCTTTCATCGCATTCCTCCTCGTAGACACGACCCGTTAGCCCGAAACTACACGGTAAAATTCTTAAATCTTTGATTTTTACAATCAATTTTTGGCGCCGTTGCCGGGGAGGGAACGGTGTATTTGTTTTTTAACAAGTTTGGTGTCTTATTTCAGGGACTTCAAAATTCAGATTTAGCATTCAAGCTTTGCAAGAGAAGACTTGCTATTCTGTGCCCCTACTCTCAAAAGTAGGAAACAGAATTTTAAGAAATTGCGTTGCAAAAGTTGAAAATTTCGTTGGACTACTAAAACTCTTTTTTGTAGGACATATTGCTTGTAAAAATTAAGTCTTTGTATGTCATATTCTTGTTATATCTGCTATTCACAATCCCTGTTTTAATCCAACAGTAATTTGAGCGATTGTTAATTGCTTAAAAAAAACGTTTAGACTTGCATTCTAGGCATTTGTCTAATTACGTTTACTTTACAATTACTGTTGAAGATAGCTGGAGATAAGGTACGTATGCATAGCATATAGTTTAGGAAACATTCTTGGGTGATATTTGCTTTTGAATGCTACTTTTCTATATCTTGCACACTTTGCACAATTAACTCTAAGGGCAAAACCCAATTCAAGATAATGTGGGAAAGTCATTACCCTTTCTTAGCCACAAACCATCTCCAAGCACGCACAACCTAAGCCTAAGTAAAATCTGATAGACGTTGGCCTTAGGGACATCTCGAACTCACTAGGAGATTATCCTAAGGGGGAAGGTGTTGAAATTTGACTCCTACCAAATCAGTGTCTAGGAAAGGGATTAAGGGCCGAAAGCCCGAAGGTTGGTGGTTACTTAATTAAGGAACGTCTTTCACGGATAACCTCCCACCAATCTTACCCTGACCTGGCTTATTAGCTTGTGGTCAAAGTCTGCATTATACCTCCAGTAGACAATCAACCAGTTAGGAGTTGTCTAGGTCAAGGTTATCTTAGACTAGGCTTGGTTGTTTTCTCTTCTTGACTATTGGTGAACTTGTTTGTGATTGTGTTTGTGTATGCAAGTGTGGTCAAGAGACCCTAATTCATCTAGGTTAACTAGAAACACATCACCACCCAAGTTTGAAACAAGACCAGATTCGATTATGGATCAACCGACATCTTTGAAGGATAGGTTCTATCCCATTAGAACATCACTTCCATCCTGCATCCAACTTTCATCGGTTGGTGAACACAACTTTGAGCTTATGCCACAGTTCATCAATATACTCCCTAAGTTCCATGGCTTAGAGTCCGAAGATGCTTATTTCTTCATAAGAGAATTTGAGGAAGTATGCTTAATGATGAAAATCTCACACCTTGCAGATGATGCTATTAGTTGAGATTTGTCTCATTTTCTCTTAAGGACTTAGCCAAGAAATGACTCTACAGCTTAGCGGCCGGCTCTATCACATCTTGGGATGGTTTCATCAAGGTCTTCTTGAAGAAATTATATCCAATCTACAAGACCACTCTCGTTAGAAAAAATATCATGCAGTTCAAGCAAGAACCTAGTGAACCGTTTTGGAGGTACTTTGAACGCTTCAAAGATCTCCTTGTCCAATATCCTCATCATGGAATAGAGAAATGGTGACAATGCCAAATTCTTTATGACGGTTTAGACTACTCGACCAAGACCCTTTTAGAAAGCATGTGCCAAGGGATTCTTGCAGAAGGATGAGCATGAAGGATGGGATTTATATGAGAATCTAGCTGAAAAGACCATCCAATGGGAACTTACTAGTGAAAGTTCTAGGAATCCAAACTCTATCTCATCAAAAGGAGGTCTCCATTCGATTGAATCATCCATAGCTAATGAGGCTAAGTTAGCTAACCTAGCGAGAAGACTGGAAGTTTTAGAAACTAAGGAACAAAGTCCAGTCAATCAAGTCAGCCCAAACCAATTTCCAACTCCGGGTTGTACTTACTGTCGGCCATGAATCATGTGTTTGAGGAGTGTCCTGTATTTCGAGCTCACCAACACTTTTCTGAACCAATGAATGCGGCCTTTTCAAGGCCGAACAATGATCCTTACGCTCCAACGTACAATCCTGGCTGGAGAAATCACCCAAATTTCTCATGGAGTCAACAAAATAATGACCACCTACGGTCAAACCAAGCAAGCCGCTTCCATCATTCTAATAATTCTTCCAATCATCAACCCAACTTTTTCACTCACCCTCACAATTCTCCCAACAAATTTTCAAATTATCAACAAAATTTTCCCAACCAAGCTCCACCATCTTCCTTCCCGAATCCTCAACTCGAAAGGAGAATGACTGATTTTGAGAGAAACATGGAAAGGTACATGAAGAACCAAGATTCCCTCATGCAAACAATACAGAGGTTAGAGGGTCAAATGAGCCAGTTAGCCAATCCACAACATGAGAGGCAAAAGGGTACCTTGCCCAGTCAACAATTATGAATCCTAGGAATTCACAACAAGCTCATTTGGTTGAGGATCAATCACTGAATCAATGTAATGTTGTTCATACATTGAGGTCGGGAAAGAAAGTTGATAACCAAGTGTCAACACCACTCAATCCTAGTCAGCACAATCACACTTCAGCATCCACCTCATCTAATCCCACTCCTCCTAAATCTGACGAACCTGAAAAGATAAGTCAACCAGTCAGGTGCACCAGCCTATAGTACCATTTCCTAATAGGCTGAAGAACAACAAGCAAAATCCACACATGGGTAAGATAATTGAGATCGTTAATCAAGTGAAGATAAATGTGCCACTTCTTGATGCCATCCAACAAGTCCCATCCTATGCTAAGTTTCTTAAGGACATGTGTACCAAGAAGAGAAAGACTAATGTACCTAAAAAGGTCTCTTAGCCACTAACATTAGTGAGCTTCTATCGGGTCCGATCCCTGTTAAGTACAAGGATCCAGGTAGTCCAACCATTTTCTGCACAATAGGACAAGCCGAGATTAGTCGTGCACTTCTTGACTTGGGGGCAAGTATCAACTTGCTTCCATTCTCAGTTTATCAATAACTCGGGTTGGGCGATCTTAGTCCAACCCAAGTCACTATCCAACTGGCTGACCGTTCAGTAAAAGTTCCAAAAGGGGAGATTAATGATGTCCTGATCTGGGTAGGAGAGTTTATTTACCCTGTCATTTCATAGTTCTAGAGACACAACCTGTGTCCAACTCCAATCATAGGGCTCAAACTTCTGTTATCCTAGGGCGACCATTCCTTACTACTGCCAATGCCATCATCAATTGTAGGAATGGGTCCATAAAGTTAACTTTTGGGGACATGACTAGAGAAGTCAATGTCTTCAACCTAGAAAAACAACCTCGTAAGACAAGAGATCAAACATTTGAGGTAAACTTTGTTGAAAATAATTGTGATGAAGAGAGTGAAGATATAGAAGATGAGTCGCTATTTCTTAATGAATTATTTAAGAATGAATGCGATTATCTTGATGAAAAGGCATATGTCGGAGATCCTAATGTTAGAGTACCCTTTAAAAAGGGAAATTTTGATTTGAATTTCTTCACTTTTGATGAGCCAACCAATAATGTATCGCATGAGAATATAATTCAAGAACCTCGATTGACATACTCTTTGAAAACCTTTTCGAAGAAGAACTCATGTGTTTGGATGAACCAACTAGGGATCTTTTGGTTAATTACACATCTCTAGGGGAAAGTGTTGACCTAAGCTTTGAGGAGATATATGGAACTGAGTTAGAATTCCTAGGCATTCATAGTGAGGAAGTTCCAACTGAGAATTGTGGTGGTGATCAATGTTTGAATAATGAATGTAGAAATATGAGGAAGGAAAACCTAAAGAAGTTGAGACCGGGGAGGAAGAGAGCAAAAATGACAGAAAAATTGGCCTCACCACTATGCCCTATAAAGAGGACTCATTGGAATGACGGGAAGAGAGCTAGAGGGATAAGACCGAAAAAGATCTAGGCGTGAGAGAAACTTGATGTTGTACATATTCCTGTATAATATATGCACCTTTTTTACATTTCATTTCATGCATGTATACATTTCTTTCATACATTGGGGACAATGCATGAGATAAGTGTGGGGGAGGGCTCTAACATGACTAATATAAAAAAAATGTATATATATAAAAAAAAACTTTTTGGAAGGTAAAAACAATATTTTGATATATTTTTTGTAAGAAATTAAGTCAATTTTAAGGAATAGGAAAATCATAATTAAGATTTCTTACACTTGGTCAAAATAAGATGACTTGTTTGATTTTTAGGGTTAGGAAGAAAATTTGTGAAAGTAATTTAGTCTTGATCTTTACCTTGATGAAATATGCACATTTTATACACTTACACACTCAGGGTTTAAAAACAAAGACTCTTATGCTTTATTAAAAAAAAAGTATATATGTATGAAAAAAAATAAACAAATCTAATTATTGATTTGCTAGGTGCTTTGGCCTAAGCAAGCCTGGGTATTTATGCAAAAGATAATTAGATAAGTTTGAAAATATATATATATATATATATATATATATATATATATATATATATATATATATATATATATATAAATCCTCTGATTAAGCTGGGTATTTGTGCCTCATGAAGCATAAGTATTCACGCCTAAATGGGGTACATTTTATAAATAAAAACCTTGGTTCCGTGGCCTTGTCTGCTCGAGTGTTTAAGTTTTTAGGGGTGTTTTCTCACCTGGTGCCCTAAAACTGTCCGGTTTGGGTGTCACCGACTAAAGGCTCGTTACATGGGCAGATTAGAAAACCTAATGAAATTGAGGAATAAATTCCACCAAAAATAAATATAAATAAGGCATAGGAGTTAATGTTAAAGAACCCTTAGTCAACTTCACAGTCACGATGGTGCATACGACTCAGGGTAAATTAATAGACTAGATGAGAAGTACAATTTGACTCCTTACTTTGATTGATGACATGTTTTGAATAGAGACTGAGTTTCAGAATAAAATTTGATATTCCTATAACTTATAGAATACTTAAAACCTTACAAATATACTTTCAAATATTTTCTCCTTTCAAAATGCTTTTCGAAATTACTAACATTTTTTTTATGGATTTTGTGGGTGCAATCTACTGAAAACCCTCACGAGACAAAACTCATCCTCTAGGGGTAACCTAGAGGTTTAAAGGCTTATTGCACATGCTCAGTGCAATCGAGTGACCTGCGAAAGTGATCAAATAATTGATTAGAATTAGTCTGATGTTTTGCTCGAGGGCGAGCAAAAGATAAGTGTGGGGGTGTGATTAGTCACATATATTGCATATACATTGTCACCTTACCATACTTTTTAGCTAATAAATCCTATTAATAAGTCTTCTTCTTCTTTGTTAAATGTAGGCCCAATTGCTAAAAGAAAGGAAAGAGAAACAAGCCCAAAAGCCCACCAAATTCTGATTTAATTCAGAATAAATTCGAAATCAAGAAATCAGGGCAAAATCTTAGCATATCGAAGAGGTTGAAAATTGGTTGAAAAGAATCCTCCCAAATCAAGCGGTTAAACCCAACAATCAAAGGCTGTTTCGTCAAATCTGAGAGTTGCAACAGTGAAACCAGTAAGACAAAAGGGAGTCCAAATCCACGCCAACCACCTTTCCACCTGAATGTGGCCAATTTGGCCACATCCAGGCCGCAGATCCGCGGCCTAAGCCACAGATCCGCGGCTTGTTGGTGGAGATAAGGGAGCGTTTGCTCCCCTTATCTTCTCACTCCCTGCCCTCTGGGTTTTTGCCTATAAAAGCTTGGGTTTTATACTGAAAAAGGAGCGAAGACTAGAATTAGAATTTTTGTTTATTCTTTAAGGATTTAGGCTCTTTATTAGATAGTGTAAAAGTTGTATTTTATTTTGCAATTTGTAGTTCAGTACAAATACCTGTGAGAGAGAGAAATTGAGTGCTTGTAACTTGAAGATTGAAGTGACATCAATACAAGAATCGAGCTACATTTTCTTCCACTCATTTTACGGTATGTCTTACTTTAATTACTTGCATTGTTCTTTGTTTTCCATGAGTAGCTAAATCGATTTTCTGGGCTCACTATTACTCCTCTCTCTGATCCCTCTTCTTTTCGAACGGTTTTGATGAAATGACCCAATGAATCATTTGCATGCCTAACTTAAGCCTTTCTTCTTGAAAGTGTTCTTAGGCACATGAGGATGGGTTTGGATTTTTAACTTCTACCTCTTTTCAAAACGTTTCTTGAACTTATTTTTATCTCATACTTGAACTTCTTGATGATTTAACATTCAACTCAAGACGATTTCTTAAAGAAAAGAATTAACCTTTCTAACCATCTTATGTATTTTACTTAAAACTTTCTAGAATCAATCTTAAGTTTTGCCTATGATCAAGTTGAGGCATTAAGATTTTCAATTGAAGAACATGTCATTGAGTAGTGAGATAGTGAGCCCAGATTTTCTTCTTTATTAAAAACAACCAATCACTTTTCAAAGCTTTTTAAATCACCTTTTTCCAAAGCCTTCTCCAAAGTTGCAATTTCTCTTTTAATCATCTCCCTTCTTTCTATTCTCTTTTCAATTAAAAAACGAGCACAATTCTTTGTTACTAAACAAAACACCGAAAAGCTTTCATCGCATTCCTCCTCGTGGATACGACCCGTTAGCCCGAAGCTACACAGTAAAATTCTTAACTCTTTGATTTTTACAATCAATAGTATATTCATGTCTTGGTTCTACAAGTACATGAATGATAGTGTTTAGCATAACAAAGTATCCGTGTAATAAATATACATGAATATGTGAATAAATGTAATCCATGTAAAGTGATATCAAAATATATAAATAATAGTGTCCGGTGTGAGTCCGGTAATGGTGGCCATACAAGTAATATCACTAATATAATCATGTATCAGATATCTATATTTGTAATAACGATTACAATATTATTAATATGATTAAATCACAAAATTATTATATATAATTATCTATTTTAATTATCAATTTATTTATTAATTTACTTATTAAAATATTAACTTATTAATCACGAGTTTTTTTAATACACTATCTAATATTTACTCGATATTTAGATAATGCAACTATATTTTATAATAAATCAAGAAACAAAATAAGTTATTATTTTATCAATTATGTCTAAAGAACAGTCATGCATATTCTAATTAAAATGATTTAGTGATAATCATGTTTTATTTAAATAAAACAATCAGCTTCATTCAACATGATAAAAAAAATATAATTTTTAAAAGAAAAATACTCACATAACTATTACAGAGATGTAATTTGTCTTTTTACGATCATAACGGTTCTAGAATCATCCAATTCAGAGTCCGGATGCTCCAGATATAGCCCAAACACTAAAATCAATAAAATAGGTTAGATACATAAATAACAAAATTTATATAACAGGGGTTATGTGTAAAATTATATTTATTTAGTTTTGAAGCGGGTTTGGGCTATTAACGGGTCAAGTTTAGATCCAATAACCTAAACCCATTAGACTTAAGTGAATATGGGTTTTGGATAACGTGTTAATAGGTCGGGTTTAAGGTTAATGGGTCGGGTTTGGGGTCGATATGGGGAGAAAGAGAGAGAGAACGAGATAAAGATTCAGAGGGGGAGCAGGGAGAGAGGGTGGTGGCCATCGGCGGTGGGCGCTGCCCCGGGGCGCAGCCATGCCTGCGGCAAGGAGAGAGGGAGGGTGAGAAAGAGAGAGAAAAGAGAAATGAAAAAGAAAGAGAGAATGGAGAAGAAAACGATGGTGGTGGCGGCGCCAGCGCGACAGGGATGGGTTGGGCGGCGCAGCCTAGTGCTTGGCAGCATAGGTTAGGGAGGAGAAAGTGGAGGAGAAAATGAAGAGAGAAAGAAAGAAGATAGAGAAAGAAAGAAAGAAAGGAGAGAGAGAAAGAGAGTGAGAAAGAGAAAGGTGGGTTGGTGGTGCGGTGTGGCCAAGCCGACGGTGGTGTGCCTGGCTGGCGGTCATCGACGATGAAGAGAGAAGGGAGAGAGAGCAAGGTGAGGGAGTGAGAGAGTGTGTGACAGAGAGAGATGAGAGGAATTAGAGTTAGAGAGAAGTATTTTTGAAGAGGGGGATTTCGAAAGAGACAGGGGAAGTCGGTTTTGGATAGGTCGGTGATGCTGGCTTAATGGGGAAGAAAGAAAAGTGGAGAAGAATAAAAGAAAAGAAAGAAAAAGTATTTATTTAACATTATTTAATTAATATTTTAATTGGGTCAAAATTTGACTAGCTCCGAACGATTCCCAAAAATTCTGTAAAACAGCGAATATTACACTGAGAAGTAATGTGAAATCAGATTCAAAAATTCAGTCTAGTTTGTAAATTAAAAATTTTAGAATCGATCGGTGGTACTAGGCGACACTAGTTTGACCGAATTTTTGATTAATTTAGAAAAATTCTTAAAAATATGCTAAAGTAGAAAAATATGATTTTAAAGAATAATTTAAAAATGAATTCTAGAATTCAGCTCCAATTGTGAATTAAAATCATAAAGTCGATTATCACTACGGTCGACACCAATTCGGAGATTTTTCAAAATAATCCAGAAAAATTTCAAAAAATTTAAAAAAATCAAAATATTAAAAAAAATATCTGGAACTGAAATCAGTTCAATCTGACTACCGAAAAGGTTAAATCCAATTTATATGCTGTATCGAGTACTAATACGGTGACACGTATATCTAAAATCATGGGTTACAAAACAAAGAGAAGAGAAAGTGAAAAAGAGAACACATGATTTAACAAGGTTTGACAATTTGCCTATGTCTTCGGAGAAGAAGAGGAGAAAGATCTTATTAAAATCGATCAAGTACGTGATACAATAGCAGGGGCAATTCCCCTCTTCATATGGCAGATAGTTCTTGAGTTTAAGGAAACCAACAGATCCAAATTCGAATCAGAAATGAACTTTGAATTAACTTAGGAAACTGTCAGCCTTGTCTCCCGGTGGACCAGACGGTCGACCAGCTCCTTCTACGGTCAACCGGTCGGTCGAACATTTTTAATAGTAACTCCTGACAGTCTCAGTCGGTCGACCGCCCGCTCGACCGATGCTTCTGCTACTGTTGCCTGCTTCTGTGCAGTCGATCGTAACTCCTTGTGCACATTTTGTGCACAAAGCTTTTCCTTTGCCTTTGAACTTCAATCTCTGCACTCTCATCTCCAATGAGTTAAAAAAAAATCTACCATCAAGATTTTACACTCTCCCCATAGTTCTTGCATATACATTAGTCAACGTCTGCATGTTTGTCATTTATGAACTTATAAAAATAAATAATAAACATATTTTTCATGATCTACCCTTTTTAGCCTTCCATAGTTCAACATATGGGTAAAAGCCTGCTTAAAAATGACAATATTTGCTAAAATTTACTAATTTGCAGACTTATGGCGATCTTAAGAACCTCTTTCCATACAAAGTAACGTGACAACTACATATCTACCATAAGGCAGATGCAAGAAAAATGCACGAGCCGTTAAAAGTGTCAGCATATAAAAAAGAGGTCTGTGTCACACCCCACTTCCGAAAATACGTGGAAACGGAGCGCGACGAGAGTCGGCGACGTATATACGCGAGGGGAATGCCCCACGTATACACACTAAGCCAAAATAACCCAGAACAAGCTATAAATCTATATTATAATGAATCAACGATCACTGAATATTACATATAAACATTCACGCATGATATCATATGAATAAGAAATGGAATAATAACTAATGGCTAAGTATGGATGATCAGGAAAACTATAGAATCAAAAGTAATGAAAAGAAAAATAATAATACCAGAGTGAATAGAAGAAAACTCCAGCTCCTCGTAACATGTCTGGTCTCAATCGAAATACCTGATCAATAACATAAAACATCTAGTATCTGGACGTACGAATCCAGGGTCGTCAGAAGCGACCTAATGAGTGTGTGTGTATAAGGAAGTGCTCATGCATAATAACAATACAAGCAATAACAACATAATAAACTGGAGTAAAGGATAACGAAATAATCAATATCAAAACCAAAGTTATGAACGATATATAGCTGACAACATGAAAAAAAAAAGGAAACAACTAACATCAAGATGTGTAACTTAGTATATGTCACTAGTCTAGTATACACTCCAGTCATGTGTACAATCATATGTCTATCATAGTTATATATATGTACAGTCAGGTGATTACAGTCAGTCACAATACACTATAAACAGTTCATTATTATTTATTATGTCAGCGAACACCAATTGCCACATGCAGTAGACGCATCCCATGCTACGCCTATCACACGTGTCAATCGAAGTCTTAAATTTATTGAAACTGATTGGTTGGAGACATTATCCATGCTTTAGGTGGGTCCCGTACATACCCGGGACCACGACCCAGATGCCTGGCGCTGAACCAGGCCCTACCACCAGGTAGTCAGTAACAGTAACAGTACTCATAGTATTACTGTGGAACAATAAACTCACAGTAACACTTGTTGGCCCAAAGGCCTTCCACTCTAGTTTTGATGATGATAAACTCATGTAGTTATGTGTACTAATAATCTTGTGATTTTAGTTTCAGATCATTAATCAAGATATTAGTTGATGATTAGCTTCAACAAGATGATTTGGAAGCTATTCACATGGTGATTCAAGGACCCGAGCGTCAAGATCATATATAGCACTCATTGGAGTCTAGCTCGGTGGATCACGAAGTTTTGTATCGAGTCGGCTTGGAGACGGCGCTCTACAAGAAGACATCGGTACCATGTTTAGTTTTGTATTTAGATCCAAATTGTAAGATTAGAATAGTATGATATGCTCAAGTTCACAACACACACGTTTTATGTTTGGATATTGGTTTTCGGTTTTTGGTTTAACCGATCTTGTTTCATGAATAGATATATCAAAACAAGTTTACATGGTTTAATGTATATTAGATTTGTTCTATATACATGCATGCTTCAACTATTTAAACAAACTTAGCTTGATAGTCTATTTCATGTGTTTTATGTTTTGATATTTCTAACAAAACATATTTTTGGAATTAAAGTAAAAAACTATGATATATATATATATATATATATATATATATATAATATATATATATATATATATAATATATATATATATATATATGTTTCATGTATATTGGATTGCTATCCATATGCATCATGCTTCAAAGTGTCTAAATATCATGTTTTTGTATTTGGAAGAGTTTTGGACAAAACGTATTTTCTATTCAAAAATCCAAGTTTTAGAATATACGGTTTTTGGTTTTTGGCAAAATTTCTATAACACAAAAATTGTTCATAATGTTTGAAATTTGTGTTGAAATTTTTAACAAAAGTTTATATTTCAATGTAAAATAATAAAAACTATTTTTGTGTATTTTTAGAAATTTTATGGAAATTTTTTAGAAGTAAAAATAACCTGTTTTTCTGACCTGAACTAGCTCTGCCAGGTTAGGTCGGTCGACCGGACCATATAGCCGGTCGACTGTAGCGGTCGACCGACGTGCACGGATACGTGCATGCTGGCTGCCCCATGAGCCGGTCGACCGCACGGTCGACCGACTGAGAGCAGGTTGCTCTCTGTTTGTCACGGTCGACCGAGCGGTCGACCGGCCAGAGAGCCGTTGCTCTCTGGTTCTGGGGACGGTCGACCGCCCGGTCGACCGGTAGCTGCCACGGTCAAATGTGACCGTTGGCCGGTCGACCGGCCGGTCGACCGGTAGGCCAATTTTGGCAGAAATTGCTGCCAACCGCTATATTTTTCTGGGGACTATAAATACCCATCAGTGGCCAGTTTTCTCTAAGATTTTAAGAGCTAATTTTTCCCTACTCTCCAGTGTTTTCACAGCAATCAAAAGAAGTTTTTGGATTTAAATTGAACAATCTATTTGGTGTTTTTGCTAGGGTTTGGAAGATCAAAGAAAAGGGTTTTTGGGAAAAGAGTTTTGATTCATCTTCTATATCTTGATTTCAGTTTTTCTCAAGGATTTTCTTTGTGATTTTGATTTTCATTCCATTGGTTTTCTCCACACTTGAGCTACATCTACTTTCTTATTCTATAGGATCTTTGTGTGGGAGAAAGAGATTGTTTGTGGTTGTTTGTTAGACCACCAAGTTGTAAACCCAATCTTTTCTTGGCTTTGTGCCTTTGGGTTGTATCCCTCAAGTTGTGAGGTGATCCTTGTGTTGCTTCGTGCTAAACCCTCAAGTTGTGAGGTGATGTTTGTTGGGTTGGTGTTTTGCCTCAAGGAGGAGGTTGTGTTGTAAGGAGAGGAGTTGGGTACTCCTTGTAATTGTTATTGCCCCAAATCCTCGGTGGAGGTTCCTTTGTGGGAGTCCTTTGTGGACAAACTAGTGGACTTTAAATCCTTCTGGGTGAAGGCAGGGATGTAGAGCTGGGTGCTCGAACCTCGAAACATATCTTGTTGTTTGCACTTGATCCCTTGACTCTTACTCTATCTCTCTCTCTCTCTTTACTTTGTGTCTTGCATCATTTCACATTGTTCATTCATTCTTATATGCTTGGCTTGGTTGTGTGCATCACTTGTTGCTTGCATATTGTGTAATTGCAATTAGTTTTAAAATTCCGCATTTAGTTCACTAGATTAGAATTATCACCTATTCACCTCCCCCTCTAGGTGATTTCAATTGGTATCAGAGCCTACGCTCCTGATATTTAGGTTTAACCACCTAGGAGTGTGATCTTGGTTTGCTAATCTTCATTTGCATTTTCATTTGCACACATTTAGTTTGCACTCATGGATAGCCCTCCTATGTTTGACTTTTTTAGACTTGATGTTTGAAGGCCAATATGAGTATTCATTTGAAAACCCTGGACATCTAGTTTATCAAGCCACTACTAATGAATCCTACCCAAATCATAGCAAGCATAAAAAAGGCAAATGCATTAGCACTTAAAACACTTAAAGCATCTCTTAATGAAGATCTTTTACCGGTGTTTGATCATTATGATTCGGCTTTTGCAGTTTGGAGCATATTGACTTCTCTCGAGCTACCAGGATTATCAACAAGTTGAGAAGATCTAGGAGAGACAAAGTCCGACGAGCATTGCCTCATGGTCCAAGGGAAGAACTCCCTTGAGGTACAATCGGATTCTCAACTAGATGATAGCTCTAGTTCATATTGCTATGGATGCTTAGAAGTTCAAACTTAAATGTAGAATTGCCTCTAAGCTTGAAAATTTTGTGGAAAAACATGACCTTTTGAAAAGAATCATTTTGAATTAAAAGAAGAAATGAAGGATTTGTACTCAACTTTTGAATTGTTTTGCAAGAGAAGGAAGAGATTACTAGTGAACGTGACTTACTAAGATCTCAACTAGACCTTGCCCTAAAAGAGATTGATGTTTTAAAAGGCAAAAATGATTGTGATGATGTTGTGAAAAACAATGAGGTTTTATCTTCTAAATTAGATTTTGTTTTAAAAGATAACCTTTCATTGAAAAATGAAATTGACTTCATTACAAAAGAATTGGATTTTGTTTAAAGAAAAATGAATCTTTAAAAATTGATATAGATTCTCATGTTTGCCATGCTAGTGTAGCTTCACCTAGCACATCTATTGCATGCTCCATTTTATCTTCTTGTATTGAAAAAGATATAAATGTGTTGAAGAAAAGTGTTGAATGTTTGGGCTCCACTTTGAGTTAATGTACTTTGAATCATACACGCTTGGAAATCTTGGTTCGCAAGAAACAAGTTCCATATTTGCATGCACACCCTCCACGGCATACACATGCTCATCACGGTAACAAACTCCACACTATGTATGCTCATGTGTACACGTGTACACATTGTGGACGAAAGGGCCACCTTGCTAGATTTTTCTATGATCGTTTACATATTGAAAATTTAGCAAATAATCTTGTTTGGGTTAGGAAAGATACTAACCCCCGTGGACCCAAAAGAAAATGGGTAGCAAGACCACCCCTTTGATTTTTGATGTAGGAGGGGCTCTCGCATAATGTGAGAGTGTTGGTGCCTTGAAGTGGATGCGTTCCGTGCTTAAAGAAAACAATTTGGATGCATCACTTTCAAGGGGAATTTGGTGGAGAGGACCACCATTGGTTTGGAGAACTAGAGAGGTGCCTTCATCGGTTTTGGTATCTATCTCTAACTCCCATTTATAGTAACATGCTTTTC